>JALJCO010005314.1:0-34377 GCA_023101725.1 Atherinomorus stipes
CGGCATGTTTTGGACTTGGACGGCAGCAGCAGGTAACACAGACAGAACTGAACAAGCTAGTAGCAGGATACATTGTAGAAGACATGCTTCCCCTGTCGACTATTGAATCGCCCCGGTTTAGAAAAATAATAGAGAAAATACCTGCAACTCGCAAGTCAACATCCGACAGGAAAACGTTTTCCCAGTACCTGGACAAGTGTTACTCCGAGATGGAATCGAATCTGAAAAAAACTTTTGAGTCCCTGGATTATGTCTCCACCACTGCGGACATATGGTCCGCCAACAACAAAAGTTACTTAGGAATGACGGTGCACTGGATAGACAGCAGTACTTTTAAACGTGAGAAGGCTGCCATTACTTGCAAGAGGGTGAGAGGAAGACACACCTATGATGTCATTGCTAGCGAAATAGAGCAAGTTCATTCAGCCTTTGGACTATCACATAAAGTAACATCATGTGTCACCGATAATAGCAGCAATTTTGTAAAAGCCTTTAGAACATTTGAATCCCATCCTGATGATGGCTCTGACTGTCGCATCTGCTGATGAGGATGAGGTCACTTTCACTGATGTTGCTGAAATGCTCTCTGCAGGATCAGAGACGTTTTCACTGCCACCCCATCTGCGCTGTGCCTCACATACGCTAAACTTGATCTATAAAAATGACCTGGAGAAATGGCTAACAAGTAACAATGACTGTAAAGCAGTTTACAGAAGTGCTCTCGCCAAGTGTACAGCTCTCTGGACAAAAACGAGTCGCTCTACTGTGGCCTCAGACCAGGTTGAGGATGTACTAAAAAGAAAGCTCATCATTCCCAATGCTACACGCTGGAACTCGACTCATGATGCCTTGTCTCTCATCACAGAAATCCCAATCAGAGATTTAAACACCATTTGTTTGAGACTGAATGTTAAGGGCATCACTGAGCGAGAGTATCAGTTCCTGAAGGAATATTGTGCAGTGTCAAAACCTCTTGCTGCTGCTTTAGATATACTTCAAGGAGAAGATGACTGCTACTACGGCACACTCCTACCAACCTTGGAGATTCTCATGTCAAAGTTGCTTGCATTAAAGGATGGCCTTTCCCAGATGACAGCTGGCATGCCTGATGCAATTGTACAGGTAAACATATTGAATAATCTGAAAAATTTAGGAGGTTTTAAAAACTGACCTATGTTTTTCTAATGTAACCTACTATTTGTTTTCACAGGCAATCAAAGACAGATTTGCATCTGTCTTGGACAGCAAAGATGCTCTGATGGCTGCTGCAACGATGCCCAAATTCAAGCTCCGCTGGCTGAAGGATGAGAAGAGAAGAGATGCTGCTAAAACCATGTTGATTTCTGAGTGTCGTGCCCGGACTCCTGAAGAGCCACTGATGAGACCAGCCGTTCAGACCTCTGCTACCTCAAATCACAATTACTTTTTTCAGTTTGAAGAGGAGTTTTCCTACACAGCAGAGACTGAGGTGATGGAGTATTTAAAATTGCCCAGATCAGACTGGCAGGTTCTCTCCAGCTTCCCCAGGATTAAAGAAATTGCAAGGCAGTACAACACGCCAATACCATCAAGTGCACCAGTGGAAAGGCTGTTCAGCCTGGGCAGTATTGTTCTGACCCCAAGGAGGGAACAGGCTGACAGATAAAAGATTTGAAAGACTTTTACTTATGCGATACAATCAAAATTTTGAAGAATAGAGAGAACATGAATGGGATGAAGTTTGTGAGATGAACATGTTGTTGCACTTTGTTTTCACTGTTGCACTTTTTCTGCATATGCATAATAATTACGAGTTTAATAATTTAATAGTCTTGATTTGTGACTGCCTCTGGCAGCTATGTCTTCAGGAGGCAGAGGAGAATGAGCTATGACAAAATGAATGTTCTAGGACGACGTGAATTTTCTGTCAAAATCATTTAATTTTTTATTTCTTTTTTATAAGCTTTTGCAGCTTTATACAATTCTGTTTTATAGCACAAAATGACCAAACTCTTCTTTTTTCATAGACTTTTTGAATTTTGTTTAATGTAATGAAAGACTCATTTTGTTTTCAGAAGAGATTTTTTTCTTATGTTTCCCAAAGCCTTATGAAACTACCTCCTATAGTCTCCTTTATCAGTTTGTTTGTTCACAGTGTTGCATACTATATCTCGTTCTGCTGAAAGGTTTATTATTTCATATGGTTTTATATGCTATTTTGCATACAATTATACAGTAAACACTTTGCATACAAAAGTGATATAGCTGTTTTTTTGTCCACAATAATATGAGAAATGGTAAAAAAATAAGTAGTGACATTACTTTTCAACTGCAGTAACTAGTAAAGTAATCTCATTGCAATTTACAGCAGTAATGAGTAACTAGTAACAAAATTACTTTTTTTGAGTAACTACCCCAACACTGCTGCACAGTGTAGTGGTGTGGGGATGGTGAATACGAAGCTTCATGAGACACTGAGACATTTTGACACAGCTGCCAAGAGATCGACACGAAGTCTCGAGGACATTTGAGACAGTCAGTATGAGCTCCATCTGCTGGCTGTAAGTGTACTGCAGCTGAGGGAAACGCTGCCTGGAGCTGTTTTGTCTCTGACACAGTGTAATAAAAGATACGTTATCAACCTTCTGTAAGTGTTTCCTTTGTGGTTAATATCTTGGAATGATCCTCTGTGATAAATTAACTATTTTTCAACAAATTCCCAAGCAAATGGAACCTGTATTAAGCATTGACAGATTAATAAACCCAGTTTCTTCAAGATTTCGGCTCAACACTCGTGGATGGCGTAACGAGGCCTCGGTTAGTGTGGTCACGTGGCTTTCGGCATGCTGAGATTTCCACCAAAACAGCGGCAGCAAGGCTTCCGGTTCATAAGATCGGGGCGGAGTCGAGCAGGCGAGCTCGAGCCTCACATCCCTAGTGGTGTGATGCGGGGGGCGCAGAGAGGCGAGACAGGCTGGAGGTCTGATGCTGTGTGCTGTAAAACCAACTGATGCCATGCTGTGTTAACTCCTTGCCAGTGGTGGCCTGACCTGTATAAACACCGATTTAAAGTAAAATATCAGAGCTCTGAAAAACAACTGGAGATTGTGTCATTCATCTGTCATCCTTCACCTTTCAAACCGCTGACTGGTTCTCCTGTTTTTGAGGGTTCTTTTTACCACCCAAACCTTTAGATGTGATATTGTTTAATATTCTAGACTTTTTTGCACTTGGTACTTGTCCGGGAGGAAGCCTATCCAATTTGCCATTCTGAACTGTATTGAAATCTCCCTCCATTAAAATCATCCCTGTTGCATTGCTAGATATTAGTTTGGCTATTTCTCTGAAAAATGTCTCCTTTTCTTTGTTCGGAGCATACACATTTAAGATTGAAATAATAAACCTTCTACTGACTCCACAATCATTTATATATCAACACATATTATCCTTAATCTCTTTTTCAACCTTAAAAGATGTACCCTTACTTATTAATATTGCTGGTCCTCTTCGTTTTCCATAAGAAGCATGAAATAGCTGGCTTACCCATTCCCTTCTTAATTTCCTATGTTCAATCTCTGTTAAATGCCTTTCTTGCAATAAAGCTCCCGGAACATTGCAATTTTTTTTTCAGTTGGCTCAGTATCTTCTTTCTCTTTATGGGATGGTTAAGGCCATGTACATTGTATGAAACAAAAGTTTAACTTGTCCATGTTGATTCCAAATAAGACTCACAAGCTATAATGCTCATGAAGAAGAAAAAGAGAACAAAACAAAACATCACCAAACAACCCGGCACAAAAAATTGCACATCTCCATTTGAACCAGAACCAGAACAGTATAACCAAAAACAAAAAAAAGATGCGTGTCTTCCAAACGTCCCATCAGAGAGTTGTGGCGTTTTTCCTCCCTGGGAAAATGCACGATGTGCTCTGCAGCTTTCTAATAGGTGCCTGGAGTTTAAACTCAAAGTGTTTATGCAGCTTAATAGAAAACCAAAACTTTCTATACTCAGTATGTAGTGAGAGCACTAGCATATCTATAAAATAACATCAAAATAATTAAGCAGATATCCTTTTCGTGTAACATAATATAATTAGGGCTACGTATAGTAGAGTTTAGTTTCAACACTTCTCTCACTTGTCGTGTAGTCTTAAATGAAGTAAATAACCCGTCCCTCATATGTCGTCTTCTGTCTCCAGGCTTGCCTTATTACTTTCTCTTTCACTTTGTAATCAAGGAAGCGCACCACAATCGCTCTCAGAGGGGGCTTCATTATCTTTTGGGTTTAGCTACCAGCGGACAGTGTGCCCTCTCGACCTGTAAATCCATGTCACTCACGTTTGGGATTTTTGTTTTCATCAGCTCCATTATGAACCCTACGGTGTCTTTTTTCTCCGCTCCTCAGGTATGCCATGAATCCGTATATATTGTTGCGCCTCATTCTTGATTCCGAGGTCGTCACACTTCAGGCACAGATTAGCAGTTTCCTGGAGAAGGGAGGCCGAGGAGCGCTCGAGTCGAGTCGGGTCGTTTCCTCGGTGTTCCCAAGTCTTTCCTCCCTATGAGCCGCTCTTTGCTCTAAGGAGGTGGTTTTGTCCGTTAGTTCTTTCATATTTGTTTCTAGTCTTGCTAAAGTTGATTTTTTTTCTCCCACTGCTTCGGTATGTTCCTGTCTGAGGTTGCGTAGTTCTCTTAGTACAATCGATTCACTTTCGCTGCTAGCCGCTGGTCTAGGGATGATAATCGAAACCCGGTTCCTCGGGGCCATCGATAAGAAATGGATCAATTTCCCGGAATCGAACCCCGTTTTGAGACCCGGTTCCCGTTATCGATGCCTTGACGTGATTTCCGCAATTTCTGTCGGCGAATTCCCAAAGACAAGATGGAGCGGGAGAAGCGGTGGAAGGCATGGCTTCACTTCTCAAAAAAAGATGAAGAAAAGGCTGTAAGCAACCACTGTGATGCTGTGCTCTCTGATAGGAGGCAATACAACCAACATGTTAAAACATTTAGATGCAGTTCACAACCTCAATGTGCCGAGACGCCTGTCGTGTCTTCGAGACGTGGAAACAAGGCGAGCGACAGTCAAAACGTCCCCCTTCAGCCTTCAGCAGTGTCACAGCGAGTACAGGATCAGGCGACATGCTTTCACTTTCAGGTTGGTTAGTTACTTAATAGCTATTGTTTGCCGAATGACTTCCATAGCATTTTCCATCAGGTACAGCAGGTAGCTCTATTTAACTTGGCTAACGAGCTTGCTCCGTAGTTATCTACGGTACTCCATTAACGTAAGCCTTTTTATTCGTGTCGGATAACGTAGCGTTGTACACCACTCCAGATTGTGTTGGTCTGTCTAGAAGCAGTAGCTAACGTTATTGATGTAAGTTAACGTTGGTGCTTAAAGATGCAAAATGAAGTAAGAACGATGCTGTTTCAGATGATGACAGCAGCAGCCAGAGTGACAAAGGCAGTGGCAGCAGAGCTGGCTCTGCGCCTAACCCTTTTCCATAGCAAAGTTCAACGCTGAGCGCAGCTAAATGAGTGAGGATGAGACAAACGCCTCCTAACGCGAATGATGGTTAAATGTCTTCTCCCTTTCAGTTTGGTAAACACAGACGGATACACGTCGGTTAATTTGCATTTTTCTGACATTAAATGTCACTATCAGGCTTTATGAACTTAAGGTTAAGTTATTTGGATTGGAATGCTTAACAGTCATCCTCAAAATTAACTTTCAATTAAAGAAAAGGCTAAGTGAACAATAGTAATTCAAATAACAAGAAAATAAATAAACTAGTAATAAATAACAATTTACAAAGGTTGTTATTTAGGGTGAAATGAAATATTGCTTAGGAATTGTGGTTGAAAATAATGATGATGATGATGATGATAAAGAAACAAAACTGTCCAGGACACATTAAAGCACCTTTCCTGTGAAATTTGGACTAAAATACCTGTCAACAGGTGTAGAAGTCTCCTGAACATTAGAGAAAACACCTGATTGCAATGATTGCAGTTGTGAACTGATTGCAGTTCACAACCTCTATGTGCGAGACGCCCATATATATATATATATATATACATATTTCTGTTGAACCACAATTCAAAATCAATGTCAGGATTTTCATGGAATTTTTATTTGTCATTACTTTTGTCAGTTTTAAGTTACTTTACTGACAGCTGATTTTTTTTTCTTTTTTAATCATTTTGAGGACGACATTCCAGGGAGGAGCAGACTTGATCCAGAGAAGGCAGACATGCTAATTTTCTTGAAAAAAAAAATTGTTGATTTTCTTGTAAATTTTTCAGAGTTTAGAGGTCATTCTTGTGTGGCAAGGGGCGAAACACACATGAAACACCACATCAGAGTTCAGTGGCTGCACTTATTTCCAGATAAAGCTTCTTTTTGTTCTAGATGTTTTTGTTAGTTTCCCTGTTTTTCTGTGACATTGAGTATCTGCTGATACTCAAATGTAGAGCACATTGAAAGAAAAGTAAGCTTTTGTTACAAGCTATACATTGTTTCTTTTCATATACAACAAAGTATCAGACATTGATAAGAAAATCGATAAGGAATCGAATCGATAAGCTGCATCAATAATGGCATTGACATCGATAATTTCTTATCAATTATCATCCCTACGCTGGTCCATCCTCGGTCTCCAGACTCACTGTCAGCGTTGCTCCAATGCATTTGTCTGTTGCACCGTCCCCTCCTCCAGACTTTCCTATCTTGACCATACTTTCCATAAACACCGTTTGTCACCTTATATTTAAAGATTTTCTCACTTTTGTCTGGTTTAACCTTAGTTAAAAGCTAGTTTTATAGGTTTTCGAAGGAGCTACAATTTTTGCTGTCCTCTACAACATGGCGCCACCAGAAGTTCCCCTCAAGTCCCTTGAATAACTTCAGCATTTAAACTTAGTTTTGTTTGTAAAAATATGGTTATTGTTTGGTTTACCTCCTAAGAGCAGTTAGTCGAAGATAACCTCCAGTGTTAAACTTCATTACGACGATAGGGCTTGGGAACGTGACGTCACAGCGTAAGCCCCGCGGGGTCGACGTGAGGATTCTCCATTTTTGAAGGCCATTCTTTGAAGTCGGGCTACTTCCGCAACATGGGTTGAATTTGCTGGTTACATGCTGAAATTCCGACATACTGTCATTTTAACATACTACCATCCCGAAATCCTGCTATTCTGGCACACAAACGTACCACCATTCCGACAAAGCTTTCCATGTAAAGAAACGTGTCTTAATAAGAGTCTATGGCTCGGCGCTGTCCGGGGTGAACTGCAAACAGGAAGAGAGTCTCATTAGGAGGTTTGCTTCTGCAAATGAATAAATACTTGCTGTCACAACACACAGTTTGTAATTTGGTAAATGCCAAGAATGAAATCCAGTTTCCCCTCCAAACCCTCCAAATATGAAACTGCAGTGCGTTTGCATATAAACAGACGAGAGGATACAATGATGGCAAATAGATTACTTTTGTTCAAAATATATATTAAAAAGTATATTAAAAAAAAAGCTTAAAGAACTTAGATATAATTAACAGAACAGAGCGCAATCTTCCTATTGTTTTTTAAATGGAAGCAAGAGCGAGCACGCTGGTGATTTCTTTAACTGTACTTCTGATTAATTTCCAAAATAAAACAGTTTGAAATCTGATTTTTAACTGTTCTGATACTCAGTACATCTGGAGATGCTAAGCCATTCGAACCATTTACTGAATCTGACGAGCCGCATCCGAGATTAAAAATAAAAGTGTAATGCCGACCCATAAATGCGCACAATGAGCCCCTGGCTGTACAGCATGGAGATTCCACATTTTTCACACGTTTAAATAGAATTAGTCAGGACTTCAGGTAATACCTAAATAACAGATTATTAAGTTGCTTTGCCAGGCTGTGGAGGCAAAAAGTTGATGCTAAAGGTACGTAAAAATCTGAAATGCCGGAGTTGGCTTTTTGCTGAACGATTGGAATTGTGGAGATGTCATTTCAATCATGTAGGATGAAAAAGGTTAGGGTTAGTAGGCTATAATCTCAGCAACTGAGACAAAGTGTAGGCATTCACGCCACAGACCTAGTATGTGAAAATATTGGGGAATGTTGAGGAAGCAGAAGATCAGGGTCACGGGTCTCACTGCGGCCATTTCATGGATCCTTATCTCCAATTAATGCAACTTTCTCCAGATAGCTCTCCTTGCCTCGGAAGAAGTTTATCTGTACCAAATTTTTTTCTTTCTTTTGGGTTTTTAACTCCAAGCAGCTTTTCTTGTTTTAAGTCTGTCTTCCTGCTGGCCTCAAAAAATGACAGCGGCGTATCGTTTACCTCCCACAATGCATTGCGCTGTGACGTCAGTTCCCAGGCCCTATAAGTCACTTGAACACAAAACACTGGTAATTTCCACTTAACAAGTGGAAAGGATCATCTTTCCCATACTATTACTTAGTTACAGCATAATGTGACAGTGTGGGGTCCTGTCACTATGCTTCCAAGCGATTATGTGCTCTGGTTACTTGGCCACAGGGATGTCCCTTTGGCTGAATGGTTAGCGCACATGACTCTCATCGGGAGTCTGGGGATCAAATCCTGCCTGGGCCCTCTGTTGCGTACCTTACCACAATAAGGACGCAGTTCCTATAACCACCTGTCTGGAGTTTAGTTATAAGAACTACCCTTCTCCATCAGTTTGCGTCCGCACATGAAGAAGAACCTTGTTAGGGAGCATGTTTGACGCAATCGTCTGTGACAGAGACAAATTTATGCCCCAGCAGATCTAAAACAAAACTGAGGTTTCTCATCTCTTTTATACAAAGCTATTAGAAATGCTAGCTTAACAGCTTTCCATCATCACGGTCATTTGTATCACATAATGGTCCAGCCACCTGTTGGAAAGCTGCCCTACTAACGTTTTGTTTACCTTTTGTTGAAGTACGCCCGAACACTTTATTGGACGGACTGAGGTTCATCCACTAAAGTGGCATATGAATAATAATGTTATTAAGTGAAAATAAATAATTAAAAAAATACAAAAATATTTTATTTGTTTTAGGTATTTGTCTATATATTCGCTCATATTTTCTTATTCTTTTTCAGATTTATTCTTTTATTGTGGCACTCCTATCATTCCATACGATCTCAGTAAACGGCTGTAACAGCTGTGGGACTTTTTAAATGGCAGGGCTGGAAGAAGTGGAGATCAAGCAAGGGGCGGGGCTTACCAGCTCTACCAATCACCAACACCTACATATTTCAGTTCCTATAGAACCCTGAAAAGACCCTGCCAGGAGTCAGGAGCTAAAAAGGTTCTAGGAACTGAGGTCCAAATGCACAAAAAAAGGGCCTGGTTCCCGAAAAGGTTCGAGGAACTCCAAAAGGTTCCTACTGTGACAGTGTGGTCCTGTCACTATGCTTCCGACTGATGATGTGCGCTGGCTACTTGGCCACAGGGATGTCCCTTTGGCTGAATGGTCAGGGTGCATGACTATCACCCGGGAGTCTGGGGTTCAACGCCCGCCCGCACCCTCCGTTGTGTACCTTGCCACACTACAGTCAAAAATTGCCTATTGATGCACAAGTAAGAGCTTGCAAATTTGTAACTATAGTTAGCGAGTTTTCAGACCCCTCTAGCAAGTTTTTTTTTTTCAAAAAAGCTACTACCAACAAATCAAGAGGCATTTTCTAGTGTTACTTAAAGAGAGATGTGAAAAATGTTTTGTGTACTCTTCAAATAACCTCCCTCCCCCAAAACAAATACGTGTCCCTAAACTACAAATGGCTCAGTCTTCACCCAAAATCGGTCCCAGTTCCCAGCATCAGTCCCAGTTCCCACCATCAGTCCAGTTCCCAGCATCAGTCCAGTTCCCAGCATCCATCCCAGTTCAACCTTCCACTAAAATCCATTTGAATAAGAAGCTACTTTGAGGGATTGTTGTTGTTCTGTGATTTATATGATTGAGATTATCTACAAAGCTTCGAATTAATTGGATTTATCATTTTAATTGAGTTCCTCCCGATTCAGTCTTTGAAGTTTGCCAAACAGCCACTTATTTTTACAGTAATAAGGTCCAAAACATGTCAGTCTCTTATTACCTAGTAATCTAAGCCAGCCTTTCCTTAGCTGGTGGTCCCAGATCATTTCAGGGGGTCTTTAGATTTTTAAAGAAAAGACAAAATAAAACAAATAGCCAACATTTATTTAATTAATTCGGGATTAATTCAGCTAAATGCTAAATTTAGCGAGCTAAAACATAAAACGTGAACTAACAGATTAAACAACAAAATGAAGACACAAAACTTTGCAAGTGAACTCTGGGGTTTGAAAACATCCATGATTCTGTAGTCTTCCTCATTTTCTTTTAAGAGACATTTCCTCTTGTTAGCATCTCTAAATCTTCTTCATCCAGCTGTAATGTCCTCTGCTGTCTCCTGCGACGTCTTTCAGCAGTTAAAATCAGTTAAAAACTGTTAACTCTTGTCTACTAACAGCTGCTGTTGCTAGGTTACCACTCTACCATCAGTTAGCAAGCTAAGCTAATGTTAGCTTATCGTGCTCAGATGTTTTATTCAGAGTTAACTCTTGAGCAACTGATCATAGCTGGATTTATGTTCTCTGTTTTGTTTCAGTATCATTTTTAAAACAGTTTTTCTCAAATATCATTAAAAGTCTGAGAGATTCTTCCTTTTTATTTGGTCTTCTTCCCTAATTTCTTCACTGGGAGAAGCAGTGGTTCGCAGTGATTTTCAATTTGGGTGATATTTCTTTTTATTTTCTTTTGAAAAGTAAATCAGGTTTAATGATTTGTGAGCAATTGTCTGGTACACTCTGAGGCAGCCCCTGTTGCTGTTGAATAAGGCGGAACGATGTGCATGGATTAGTTCCCGCACGGGCATGTAGGAGTATGGGACAAAGGGTTGTTAATAAACATGTTCAGCACGATTATATAGTGTTGTCTGTGTCTCCTGCATCACGCCAAGTCAGCGACAGCTTACATAACATGGTGTCAGAAGAAAACCAACAAAAATGAGTGTGCAAGGACAATACAGATAAAGTTTACAACGCCGTTTAAAGCGGCTAAAGAGAAGAAAGACACCAAAACAAGTGAGTGCAGCTGATGTGGACAGTTAAAGTTGTGTGTGTGTGTTTTTTTTTTTACTTTTTAAATCCATCTGTTTATCTGTCCTTTTTATTTCTATCTTTTTGTGTATTTTTTGTCATTTTTATTTCTTTAGTTCTTTACACAGCATGGCTTTTATTAGTCATTATGACATCAGTCGTCTGCTTTTTTGTGTTAAAGTCCTAACAAATGCGTCCATATTCACACCTGTTGTTATAGCCTTCTTGTGAGCCAGAGTAACTTGATTTTTCTCACATGTAGCATTGTGCGGTGGAAGGGGGAAAAACACGAGACAAAGAGGAGAAAGAAAGTAATGATCGCTCTGCTGCTGCTAATGCTGCAGTTCTGCTACCGGCAGCTTTGCTGTGCTAGCTTTAGCTTTAGCAACCAGAAATCTGCGCATAGTGACTCGACTGTTCAAATTATAACAGAGAGAGCGATAAGAGAGACATCGAGAGAACGAGAACACGTAGAGAGAAAGAGTAACCAAATAATTTCATGACAGAGGGCGGAAGAAATCTCAAAACAGTGGCTGAGCTAACGGCAGCATGTCTGTGTGCTGGACTGTGGCCGTGTCTCAATCCACGCACTTTCCTGAGTGCACTGGAATTCGGGGCATAGTGCGCACTGTGTACTTCGTCTGTAGTGCACACTATGGTCGCTAAATGCTGACCCAAACAGAGCACTGCACTTACAGGAAGTGACGGACTAGCATTGCCCGCTAACGTGAGCTAACTCTACTGAGCTGGTATAACCGCGGCCTCAAACACATGACCAGATCATAACTGTCATCAGAGAGTGAACAGCTTGGTAGCATGCTACCATAAACATAAGTGATTATGTCTAAATCATTTCATAAACGTTACTTAAATCAGTACAATACAGCCTCCAATGCAGTAGGGGTCGCCACCGCTTTGTTCACCGCCATTATTCAGCTCTGAAAGCAGTTTGAAAGTCCCGCCTCTTCCTCTACGTCAGCAACATGGTGTCAGTTTAGTGCGAGTAGTGTGCTTCGTTCTGCACTGCATTTTTGAGCATGATTAAGGCAACATCCTGGTACTTTCAGTGCACTGAACTTTTGGCTTAAATGACACCATGTGCGCACTAAACACTCAAAAACAGTGTTTGAAGTGCTCAAGTGCACGGTTTGGGACACGGCCTGTGACTGTGACTGAGACGCAGAGCTCAGGTTGACCAGAGGAAAGTGAAGCGACTGGCCCGGACTGGACACACCCTTCCTATGTATCTACCATAGCTACCAATCAGTAGCTACTTTGATTGAGAGAGAGAGAGAGAGAGAGAGAGAGAGAGAGAGAGAGAGAGAGAGAGAGAGAGAGAGAGAGCAGAATGCGCTCTGACCATTTTCCTTGAAATAATTTTTTAATTTCGGATTTTTGCATGCCATCATGTTTGGGGGGGCAGTCATGGCATTTAGGGGGGCATTGCCCCTCCTTGCCCATGCCTGTATCCGGCCTCGCTTGGTAACTACCTGGTATTTTCCCAGGTAATACCCAGTAACACAACAGTTTTACTAGGTAATTACCAATGGTAACAAGAAAGTAATTACAATGAAACTATAGCCCAAATACTTGGTATTGACGTGGTAACTATTTGTATATTATAGTGTGCTACTGAGTAATTATCACGGGTAATTACATGGTTACTGAGTAATTATCACGGGTAATTACATGGTAAGTACAAAGAAACTATGGCCAAAATGTTGTTTACCTGGTAACTATAAGGTAAATTATAGCGTATCATTAAAGGGTTGTTTGTTTCCCTCTAATTTATTTATTTAACCTATATTTAGAACAACAACGTTTCCACACGGCAAGTTTGGACACCGTGCGTGATGACGTATTCACGGGACAAATTGTTCAGCCAGTGATAGTGCACCACTTCTGGCAGAAAAAGGCGGAACTTTTTCATGCCCACATCTGTACAGTGCATCCCTATAGTTAAGTCATTAACTATTATTATGTAATTGCTTTCTTTTTTTTTTCTTTTTCATCAATTTTTTATACCTGATAACACTGTCACACCATGGTAATTTTGGCCATGATAATTGCGATTTGAAATTTCATACTGTTTCCTCTCTAGTACCATGAGGGTGGATCTAACATCCGTCATCATCAACATCAAATTACATATTTTAGGTGGGATACCTATATGAAATGTTTATTTTTCAGTACGGACGTGAACAACGTGGACACACCTGGCAAAGACGCTCGTGGGTCTTTGGCATGCTGGAGGTGAAGAGGTCCAGCCGACGTCCCATCCTGAAACTGGTCAAAAATCGGTCTAGGAGGCGATTACAGCCAATAATACAAAGATATATTAGACCAGGTAGTGAAGTGATAAGTGATTGCTGGAGGGCCTACAATAGATTGTCCAATGAAGGTTACATTCACTATCAGGTGAATCACAGAAGATATTTCGTCCACCCTGGCACTGGTGCTCATACACAACACATTGAACGGGCATGGCGGAGTTACATAGAAGAAATCTACCGATACCGGGGCAACTTGTCAGAGGAGGCCTTGAAGATGAACTTAAGGTTCATTGAGTGGAATCATTGGCTTGGAAAAGAACACAAGGAGGGCATTCTTGGACGGTTGTTTAAAGACATCAGAGCATGTTACAAAGTGTAACAGCCATTTATACAATGTTTCAGCAGTTTTTTCGTTTCCACTGAAATACAGATTTAAAAGGTACAGTATGTAAGAATTACTGATATCTAGTGGTAAAGACAGGTATTTGAAAGAAAAGATGTTTTCTTTCAAATGACTTCATATTCCAAGCACTGTTGTGAATATATGGTGGTTGTTAGTGGCTAAAATTCTCCCAGACATAAAGATGTTTTCATCTGTGAGTGGATCTGAGGAACTATTTTAATGTCTTAAGGCATTACTGATCCCAAACAGTCTCTAGCTCCCATTAAACAAAGCTGGTACAGCAGTTTTAAAGTTCAGAGAGTTCTTATTTCACACATATTTTTTTGTCCATTCGGTGACACCGTAGCAAAAATGGTGGAAAAAAATATGGCAGCCTTCTTTGTGCACCACCCAGCAAGTAGATATAAATGACGCTTTTATGAAACTAAACATATAACAGCTATTCTAGTACAGTGATTACACATCAATAGAAAAACAGTTTTGAATTATACATCACATTTTTCTGCAATTGACCTTAGACTTTTTGCTTACTGTCTGTACCTTTAAAGTTATATGGATTTTAAAGTGAACAACCAGCTGCAATTAGCTCTTCAGCTCTGCAATTATGCATTTGTTCTGCACAAATCATATTTTGAGTAGATCCACTGCAGAAAGTTGGTGGGAGTTCTCTTATTCATGTTCTACCCTACAACTAAACGTTCCTTACCTTTGCTTCCAGTTTTAATTTATTTACATAAATTATCATTTACATAGTAATGTATGTTAATGGTACAAGTTTGTGTTTGTTTACCAGTGAGGTGAATTACAAATTATGTGTAAGAACATGGTAATTAGAGGGAAACAAACATGGTTTCTTTTTTTCTTTTTTTTTTTTTCTTTTACTTGTCCTGTCCAGCATCATTGCAAGCAGAATGGAAATCCGATTGCTTTATTGTGTTGAACAGTTTTGATTTGCCAAGGGGAGCTTTATAAACACAAGGCTCCCCTTGATATCCTGTTTATTCATTTTATTTCTTTAATTAAACATTTGTCTATAACAGCATTCCATACCATACTGCTGGGCTTGACAAGGGAGAAATAAAAGTTAACAGAGGTAATGATAGAAAGTGGAACAGAGAGAAAGGAGTAAAGAAGGGGAATAGAGAAAGAGAGAGAGAGAGAGAGAGAGGATAGAAAACGTGAATCCACTTACACAGTTCACTGGTGCATCTGTACAGAAATCCCTAAACAACATTCCAAGGTCTCTTTCGGAAAGCAAAACAAGCAATCCTCCACAGGAGGACCCGCAGGTGGCTTAAATATCCTCAGATCATACAAACACACGCAGAACTACGCAAAGAAGAGGTAAAACCTAGTTAGCGCAACGCGAAGCAGCGTCACAGTGTCAACATGCATAATAAAGGGTGCTCCGTGGTGATACAGTCATGCAGATGCAGCCTCGTCTCTGCAAGGAGGAGAAAGCCCGCAAAGCTCACGACCCAGGCCCCCAGCAGCCACCCAGAGGCCCAGATCCGAGCCCCCCACAAGAACGGATATGCATCCCCCAGAGGGCGGCAAAGGGCGCCCCCAGCGGTCTGGGGCCCCCACCCCGACGTCCCTTCCGCCATTAATTAGATGGAAACAAACAATGCTTTCTTTTACAGTACAGTTTTAGTTTACTTACCAAGTAAATGATTGTGTATTACATAGTAATATCTCAGACCCTACATGGTACAAGTTTGTGTTTTTATACCATTGAGGTCCAATACAAGTTATGTGTAAGAACATGGTGATTAATGGTAATGGGCTACACGGTGGCGCATTGGTTAGCACTGCAGCCTCACAGCAAGAAGGTTGCTGGTTTCGAGCCACAGCTGGGGAGGGTGGTCTGAACAGTGGCCTTTCTGTGTGGAGTTTGCATGTTCTCTCCGTGTATGTGTGGGTTCTCTCCGGGTTCTCCAGCTTCCTCCCAACATCCAAAGACTATATAGGCTATAGTTTCATTGTTATCACTTTCTTGTTACTATTGGTAATTACCTACTAAAACGTTTATGTTGCTGTATTTACTGGGTAAATACCAGGTAGTCAGAGCCGGTTTGGACCTTCAAGGGGCCCTAGGCAAAATTCTGGTAAGGGGCCCTCCTAATGGAACAGCAAAAACTTTCAATAGTTGCACATGACACCCAGTGCTTTAAACATAATGTATATATATTGCACATCTGTGGATGTGCCTGCATTGGGTGATAAAGCTGGCTCCTCTGTTCCTGTCCTAGATGAACCTGCTCTGTCTGTACTGCTGCTTGTAGGAGAAAACTTAAGCACCACACCTGTTATATGGATACGGCTAATATTAATTCATCTCCATCAAATTGGCTGTGCTTGTTTTACTTTCATATACTTCAAATGTAGGCAATTATTTATATTCTCATTTATCATACAAATGATTAATTTAGCACCATTGTCTGAGTATTTTGTGAATTTTAATTCTTATATTCTTATAAAATATCTGCATCTACAGTTGTCCTCAAAATATTCAGACCCTCCAGTTAAAGAAAAAATCAGCTGTCACTGAAATAAGTTGAAATTGACAAAAGTAATAATAAATAAAAATTCTATGAAAATTGTTGATTTTTAATTGTGGCTTGACAGAAATCTAAAAAAAACACACACACAAGAAATAAAACAAGTAAACAAGCACAATGAGGCTCTGAAGCTAAAATGTTGTTGAGCAACACTTTGAGACAATCACTGTAATCAGATGTTTTCTTCTAATGTTCAAAAAGACTTCTACACCTGCTGACAGGTATTTTTGCTCCACTGTTCATGGGAAAAGTGCTCTGATGTGTCTGGGATAGTTTTGTTTGTTTGTTTGTTTTAAATTATATTTTCAACCATAATTCAAAATCAATATTTTCCTTCACTTAATTATAATTTTACTATTTTTCAAAAGATTCATTATTAGTTCTTTAGTTTGTTGTTATTTGAATTACTATTGTGAATATAGCCTTTCATTTAATTTAAGAGTATGAATAATTTTGAGGACGACTGGACATTTGCCTGTTGGTTATCCAAGCAAACAAAATGAAATCTTAGTCAATATTTATCCATTTACTTTTTATTGTTTTGTAAGTACAGTTGTAACTTCAAAACCCGAAACTAAACTGATAGCAGCCAGCAAACCGGAGCGCCCCCCGGTAATTTAGGGCAAACTTGTACAAGTCCTCCCCATTCTCCCACCGAGAGCAGACAGTTACCTGACTGCTGTTCCTGCGGTTCATCTGTCACAGGGTGAACAACCGGGTGCTGCCAGAGACTGGACTCTGCCCACTAGCTTGGTTTTTAGCATGCTTTTTATGGTTTTTTGTGTGGTTTTAACCTTGTTTTTATTCCCAAGCTAGTGGGAGCTTTTAACGAACTGATTGGCAGCACCTGGGGAGAAGGACTCCTCCCCTGGCCTAATTGAATGCTGAAAGAATAAAAGCCGGTGTGCGGACAACAGACGAGGCTGAGGAAGGACTGAGGAGGACTGGGTCCAGGAGGCGCAGCCGGGGGAGGACGTGAGTCCCCCGGCTGGGGGGCTCGAGGCAGTGGTGGGGCAGCAGCGGCGGCGGCAGCGGCGGCGGCAGTGGAGACGGCGATAGCGACGGCGACGTGGAAGAGTGGCCCGGGAGTCGGAGGGCGGCCGCGGAGCCTACTGAGGAGGGCCTACGGCCAGAGGCGCGGCCGCCCGGAGGAGTGACTGCCCGGGCCACAGAGCAGCGTTGGTGTCCCGGGGGAGCCTATGGCCAGGAGGGCGGCTGCCGGGAGGAGCCACCATGGACCCGGGACGACGCCGAGAGAGACGCCGAGAGAGACTCCGGCCACTGCCAGCCCTGCAAGCCCCCTTGTAGCCTTTTTTATCCCTTTCCTTTTATAACTTTTTAGTTTGGACTTTTAGGATGATTTTAGTACTTTTTAGTTTAGTTGTTTTATTTGTTTTATTTCTTTAATAAAGCTTTTATTTCTTTTAACCACCACCTGCTGGCGAGGCCTGTCTTTCTTTCCCCTCCTCTTGCAGTCGCCGGTATCTATAAAGGACCACCCCCGTGACACATCCTCATGTTCTTTCCTTCTCATTTTCTCAAATCCTTTAACTCCGCTTCATCTCTCACTTCTCCTCTCCAGCCTGATGTGCTGGAAATGCGCGACGGGTGGTGACGTCGTCAGGGTTTTTTCTTTTACTTTTTTTTTTTTTTTTTAATCCCTTCACGGGGCCTTTATGAGTTTGCGGGGCCCTACGCAACGTGCGTAGTGTGCGTATTGGGTGAACCGGTACTGCAGGTAGTTACCACGTAAATACCAAGTATTTGGGCTATAGTTTCATTGAAATTATTTTCTTGTTACCATTGGTAATTACCTAGTAAATCGTTTATGTTACTGTATTTACTGGGTAAATACCAGGTAGTTACCACGTAAATACCAAGTATTTGTGCTATAGTTTAATTGTAATTACATTCTTGTTACCATTGGTAATTACCTAGTAAAACTGTTACTTGGTATTTACCAGGCAAATACCAGGTAATTAGGGGACTGTAAAAGAAAGGGTTACCCAGTTTGCCTTAGAAACGACGCATAACGTTTGTCAGTGCCAATTTCCTGGTACACCAATTACACTGATGCACAAGTAAGAACTTGCAAACTTGTAACTATAGTTGCCGAGTTTTCAGACCCCTCTATCAAGTTTTTTTTCCAAAAAAGCTACTACCAATAAATCAAGGAGACTTGTGTATTACTATGTAATACACAATCATTTAAAACTGTCAGTGGTCAAAGCGGCGTGGAAATGAGCGCACATCTGATCATAAAAATGATCTTATGACTGAATCCATGTGTGATTTATAAAATGTTCGTGTCTGACCAAACAACAGAATCTACGTCAGAAATGCACCGTCATCCAGCTGTTTCTCCTGAAGCAGCAGCAGCGCTGACAGATGGAGGCTGGTCGGATCTGAGCCTGACCCGGACTGTGGGATCTGAGCCTGACCCGGACAGGAACATAAGAAACGATAACTTTCATTAGTTAAACTAAGAAACAGTCTACGAATGAACACTTGTACAACGTTTTTTTTTTTTTTTTTTTTTTTTTTTTTTTTTTTTACTTGTCCTGTCCAGCATCGAAGCAAGCAGAATGGAAATCTGATTGCTTTATTCTGTTGAACAGTTTTGCTTTATCAAGCGGAGCTTTATGAACATAAGGCTCCATTTGATATCATGTTTATTCATTTTATTTCTTTATTTAAACATTTGTCTATTACACCATTCCATTTCATACTGCTGGGCCTGACAAGGGAGAAATGAAAGTTAACAGAGGTAATGATAGAAAGTGAAACAGAGAGAGAGGAGTAAGGAAGAGGAGAGAGAGAGAAGAGAAAACATGAATCTACTTACACAGTTCACTGGTACATCTGTACCGCGATCCCTAAACAACCAAGGTCTCTGTTGGAAAACAAAACAAGCAATCCCCTACAGGAGGACCTGCAGGTGGCTTAAATATCCTCAGATCATACAAACACACGCAGAACTACGCAGAGAGAAGAGGTACAACCTAGTCAGCGCAATGGGAAGTAGAGAAGAGGTACAACCTAGTCAGCGCAATGGGAAGTAGAGAAGAGGTACAACCTAGTCATCGCAATGGGAAGCAGTGTCACAGTGTCAACATGCATAATAAAGGGTGCTCCGTGGTGATACAGTCATGCAGATGCAGCCTCGTCTCTGCAAGGAGGAGGAAGCCCGCAAGGCTCGCGACCCAGGCCCCCAGCAGCCACCCAGAGGCCCAGATCCCAGCTACCCCCCCCCCCCAAAGAGCGGACATGCATCCCCGAAGGGCGGCAAAAGGCGGCCCCAGCCGGAGCCCCCCGCAGTCTGGGGGCCCAGGCCCCAGCGGACCAAGACCAGCAGCTGCTGACCCCACCGGGCGCCGGGCGTCCCCCGGAGCGGAGACAGCGCCGGGCCCAGGGCCCAAGCACCCAGGAGCAGCCACCCCCCCCCGGACCCGGGCGGCCCAACCCGAAACCCAGGAGGACCGGACCCCCCAGACGACGCCCCCAGGGCAGGCCAGCCCCCACCCCAAAGTCCCTGCCCCATACACCTGACACCAGGGCGCCACCACCTCTACCACCCCCTACCCCGCCACCACGCTCACACACACTCCCCACACACCTACCCCAACACTAGGGCTGAAAGATATGCCGTCACCGCCCCCACATCGAGACACAGGCACCCAAGACATCAATACCGCAAGAGCAACCACATACAAGATACAGATCCCCCCTGCGCCCGCCCCGCACAAAAAGCCCCGGAAGCCACAAACAAAACCGCCCCCCCCACCAAAGCGCCCGGCCCCCAGCCACACCGCACCGCACCGACACCAAGATGCCCGGCACGAATACCGAGATACGAACCTCCGCCCACACCGCCCAGCCCCTACCCAACACCTCCGTGTACCCCCCCACACACGCATACACCCACCCACTCCGCTCTCCGACCTTACATACCCACACTCACTCCTCTCTCCACCCCCAACACTCTCTCCTCCTCTACCGTCCACACCTACCCCCACCTCCTCATACCCTCTAACACACACATGCACTCCCCCCACATAACTGCACCAACCCCTCCCCACCCCCCACACATACGCCCCCACCTCCCTATACCCCCAATACCCCATACAGTCCCCCCCCCTCACATGTCAGCCCCGCCCATCCCTCTGACCTATCACACTCCCGCCCTTCCTTCCTTCAGCCCCTCACGACCATCCCTACTAGACACTCACGAGCATGCCACTCCTTCCTCCATCCCCCCTTTCCTCCAACCACTGACCCACATCTCCTCCCTCTTCCAGCCCAAGTTCCTCCCTCCCACATTTCCTCTTTCACACTCTCATTCATTATTCTCACATACCCACCTCTCTCTTGCCCATGCCCTCGTGCCTCCTGAGTGGTAGCTCGGGCCGGGGAAGGAGCCGCGAGTTCAAGCCCCCAACACGTCCCCCCCACCACCCCCCATCCCCCACCCCCGGACGCAGCAGGCCAGGCATCCCCCAGGCCAGCAGATCCCCCGCAACGCAGCCAGCCTTAACCACTGGCGCGTGAAGTAGCCACTGTCCCCCCTCCCCCAGTAGCGCCCGGGAGACCGGGGTATGAAGGACCCTGTCCCCCCCCCCCCCCGCTCATGACTGTGTGTGTAAGATGTGTGTTGTTTGCAGTTAAAACTAAGGGGCAACACTTGTACAACGTTAATGTATAGATTAATTTATAGAAATGGATCTCCTCTAGCTGCAGTTACCAGCGCGTCTGCCCTTCCGGCTGCGCGTAATGTTTATAAACTAGTATTTCTGTTATTTAACTTGTCAAAAAAGTCTTTACAAGTTACAGCATCGCTGTACAGCTCCACACAGGTCAGGGTTGTGTTGCAAACTTTCTCTGAGTCTAAAGCAGCGTTTCCCGCTGGTCCGATGCACCTGCGCCTTTCTGCAGCCCGACTGTCCGTCTTCTTCCAAGCAGCCGAGCTTTCTTTTCTTTATTCAGACATCAACAGTGAGATAATAAAGTCTGATTTATCTCAACATTTTTGGCGATCAGTTGTCGCCTTCATCAGAAGTTATAACACTCTGCTGTTAAGATCATCTGGCTGGTATGACACCTGCAGCTCCTGGAGACAGAAGACAGGAGGCGATCCGTCGTTTCTATTAAGTAATCTGTACACTAAAGTTATCGTCTATAAGTGCTCGGTCAGCAGACTGTTTCTTAGCTTAGCTAATGAAAGTTATCTTTTCTTTTGTCCCTGTCCGGGTCAGGCTCAGATCCGACAGTCCGGGTCAGGCTCAGATCCGACAGTCCGGGTCAGGCTTGGACCAGCCTCCGCCTGACTGTGCTGCTGCTTCAGGGTAGCAGCAGCTGGATGAGGAGGGATTTCTGACGTAGATTCTATTTGGTCAGACAGGAACATTTATGAATCACAGGTGGATACAATAATAAGATAATTTATATGATCATATGTGCGCTCATTTCCACGCTTGTTTGATAAACGGGACCGCTGACTTTTATACACCTAAAATGGCGTCTTAGCAACAAAAGTCATGTGTCTGGCAGAGACCGATTGTGGTTTTTAAGTTCCTTTTCCAGTTTTACAGACAAACAGTGACGACTCAGCCTTCAAATTGTATTGACAGTTAACGGTTAAACGCTCGAAAGTACCACATCTTCTCATTTTT
This sequence comes from Atherinomorus stipes, assembly GCA_023101725.1. NCBI lineage: Eukaryota > Metazoa > Chordata > Actinopteri > Atheriniformes > Atherinidae > Atherinomorus > Atherinomorus stipes. Next base: position 22,012 of record JALJCO010005314.1, read on the forward strand.
TAAAGGCTAACTATTTACCGCAGCTAGCTCACGGCTAACTGCTAGCCGCGAGCTAACACAGGGAACGCCTTGTCTTTGTCAGGCCTGGTTCTATCAAACCGGTACAGCTCCTTTAGCAGATGTGGGTCTGCTTGGTCTGTTCTGGGTCGCTCCATACATTTCTGGTTCCCTCGGTGTGTTCCTGCAGGCTTTCAGCTGAACCAGTGGACCTGAGGATGGAGACAGACTGTAGGCAGCTGGCTACAGTTCTACTCGGTTCTAGCTTGTACAATGTGATTTCCCCAAATTCCTCAGGATTATCCACTTTTCTGAACTGGCTGATGATCCCAGCACACAAACCAGTTCCAATCCAGCTGTTCTGGAGCATCTTTCATGTTTTCCACGGCTTAGATTATTCATGTAACTCAATGGACGGACCACAACTCTGTATGTCGCTGACGACACAACATGGCGGCTAGGTTAGCGACGAAAAAGCTATTAGCATTTAGCAAAGCCTCCTAAACATCGGATATTTACATAAATACACATCTGATTAAATTCCAACTGCACAGAACTAATTATTTTGTCTTGGTGTGTTGTTGTATGGCAAAGTTACTTAAAGTAAAGGTCGTTTCATCAGCAATTCAAAGCCTTGCCTTCAGCTCTCCATCATCATTTATGAATGGTCCTATTTTGCTTTGGTCCATTTAGATGTTGGAATGTGAATGTTTCTTTGAAGAACTGTGTACAAAACATGATGCAACATATCTCGTAAAATGTTCATTTCTTTCTGAAAAAACAGTGACAGATATGAGTTTATAAAGATGACAGGACCACCTCCTTTAGCATTTTCATGAAAGATTTGATTCAAACATTAATGTTCTTAGTCATAAATAACAATAGTAACAATAAATCCAACTTTGCATAACTGATTAAACAAGTTTCTGTGTTTAAAGCAGAACTCAGTAAGTTCAGCTCGGGGTTCCCCCTAGTGGCGTCCTTTCACTGTCTAAAGTTCAACCCCCCTACACCCCCCACAGCAGGGCGGCCACAGATGGCCTCTATGCCTGTCTTTCCTCTATTTTGATCCCTGGATATATTTCTAAGCGTTTACTAGCTTGTTGTTGCTACGTTGCTGCGTTGGTAGCAGCACAGCATCTCCCTCTACTCAAAGCAAAGTCCTGTATTTTCTGAAATGGGATGTTTTACCCGCAATTTGCGGGTAAATATGCCGTGGATTATATTTTCCTCTGGTGTTGGCGGGTAGCAGGTAAGAATACAAACTTTTATTTACTTTTTGCGGACTTGACAAGTGATTATTGAGCCTGAAGCAGTGATGCTTCACCCGGCGCCCAGGCAGCGCAAGCTACGTGAATCACTCTGGTCCAGCAAAGAGTTGGTTATGAGAGCCAGGAGCCGTGTTTAGGTGGTGTGAAGCTAAAGAAATGTTTTCTTCGAATTAGCGCTGGTAATCTGGTTAAAATCAGAGCTGGAAGCAGCTCGGTAGATAGGGGACCTGAGTACCGTACAGCGGTTTCTGTTGTCGCAAGTTCTGCTCGGGTCGGCGCAGGCAAAGTTGCATAGAGCTGCTCGCAGGCCAGAGGCCCCGGCGGGAGGGGGGGAAACATTGAATCACTCCGTAAACACTTTTTTTAGCCCCACGGGGATTCCGAAAAGCATTTATTGAGGTAAAAAAGTTGCTGAGTTTCCCCTTTAACAGAAATCACTACAGAATAATTTTCTGCAAGTGTATCAAAATGATAAGAACAGCCACTCTTGGTGTACTGAGTTAAACAGCTTCAGAACAAAAGTAGGATTACACTGGAGTTCTTTCTTAAACAGTGTACAAGTAATGTTTTTGTGATGATGTTGAATCTCTGATGGTTGAAGAATTGACATCACCAGATAGCAGATTTCTGTTCTAATATCTGCTGCTTTACGTGTTATTGCACACAATAAACTTTCCTTTTCATTTGAATTCCTTCTTAGATAAAACATAAACAAGTCTTTTATATCCTTTACGTAATATCATAAAGAATGACACTTTAAAGTTTAAACACAATAACGATTTCATTAGTTACAGAAATGACAGAAACAGCAGAAGATTGATTTTAAAAATATATATAATACAAAACAAAGCATAAACCTTTTCTTTTTAAATCATCTCCAACACTCAGCCTTCCCCCTTTTACTCTTTTTCATATTTACATTTATCGTTTACATAAATACACTTCTTATTCTGTGCAAACTTGTATGCATGTTTTAACAACCATGCAGATATTTTAATCATCACCCAACCAAAAAAAAAAGAAAAAGGTTTCTATCTTTTGTGGACTTTCATGTGGTTTTTAAGATTCTGGCGCCATGTAAACTTTTCACCACAAAAATCACAACTGAAAGGTCTCTCTTGTGTGGACTTTTCATGTGTAATTTAAGATGGTTACGATGTCTAAACCTCTTCCCACAAACATCACAACCAAATGGTTTCTCTCCTGTGTGGACTCTCATGTACTTTCAGAGGCTGATGCTGTGTAAACCTTTTGCCACAAACATCACAACCAAATGGTTTCTCTCCAGTGTGGATCCTCATGTGTATTTTAATATCACTACGCCGTGTAAACCTTTGCTCACAAACATCACAACTGAATGGTTTCTCTCCTGTGTGGACTCTCATGTGTGTTTTTAAGATGCTGATTCCGTTTAAACCTTATACCACAAACATCACAACCAAATGGTTTCTCTCCTGTGTGAATCTTCATGTGTGCTTTAAGATGCTGATGCCGTGTAAACCTTTTCCCACAAACATCACAACCAAAAGGTTTCTCCCCTGTGTGTATCCTCATGTGTGTTTTCAGATGACCACGCTGTGTAAACCTTTGCCCACAAACATCACAATGATTTGGTTTCTGTTTTGTGTGTCCTTGCATCTGTGAATCTAAATTTTGATTGAGTTTCAAAAACTTATTCTGAACTGGTGCCCTGCTTGTCTTATGACCACTTACGTTGTCTTTAGTTTCAGTTTCACAATCTGACAAGGTTTCTGCCATTCCTCGTAACTAACATCTTCAGCTTCAACGACCTCAGTTTCAGATGCTGTGAAAGTCTTTTCACTCATGTTTGGACCTGGGTGACTGGTTTGGTCTTGTGATTTAGATTCCAATTGAATCTCTTAAACCAAGGAGCTGGTTGGGACATCTGCCACTCCACTGCCTTCTGACTGATATTTCTCTACATCTTCTTCATTCATCATGTCAACTGTGGTCAACTGGTTTGTGATGATTTCCTCCTCTGGTTCATTAGTCTGCTCTGTCATTTGAATGGTCCTGATGTCTTCTTTTTCTTCATTTAGGTTGAGAAGTTTGGGGTCTTTTTGGTCCAGACTGTTGTTCCATTCATGAAGAATGACTTTTGAAATTCTTGACAGATGACGGCCATCTGCAGAGCACAGGAATGCATGTGTGTAACTACTGTAGTACTATATGCAGTCAATGGTATTGGTATTGTAAATAAACTTGTGTAATTGCTATGAATAAAGGTTTCATAAGACAACAAATTAAATAGAATGATGTTGTTATGCTCTATACTGATGCAATGGAAATAAGATTGTAGCCTAACTCTTCTTGAATGATGCACAGTCAGGATGTAACTTCATTAGCTCTTATTTATTCCATGCATATCCAAAACAGAGTAAAACTACAAAACAGAAAGAGAAAAGTTCCCTTAGTACAAGCTAATGGGCTTTATGCACACCTCCAGCACTTCCTGAACTTCATACTGTACCTTTGTTTCCTGTCTTTCATGATTGGATTAACACATTAATCCAGGTGTGTCTGACCATTTGCTGAGATCAGACACACCTGGATTAATCAGTTCATCCCAGAGACGCCCCAAGTGGTGGCCAGGGGTGGCCAGTGCCACCCTGAACAAAAAGCTTGCCACCCCACTGGCCACCCCTGGAAAAATTAAATTATATAAATATTTATATAGTACCACAGCGCAACATCCTTTTTTCATTTGAAATTCCACATGTCAAGACCGAATTTCAAAAAAGTATAATTATTTTCAATCAGAGCAGACAGAGGGCTCCTCTTATTTTGGGTCCTAGTAAAGGGTCCTCAGAGTGAAGACGCGGGGAAGTATATAAATAAGAAAGCTGTCGCCGTTGTGGATAGCAGAGTGGATACGATCCTTTCAACAATGGACTCAGAAGTAGGTGTTAAAACAAAAATCACACTAGCTATTCTTTTCTATTGAAACGGGCTATGTTAGCTAATCTATGCAATTACATAGATTGCATTGTTTTAGACGTCACGGTCAATGTACATTATGGTTTCATGGGCTAATAAAGCTACCAAGGTAACGTTAGCTAGTGTTTGTTAACCAGTACTCTAAAAAAATAAAAACTGCAATATTGAAATTCATCTGATTGTATTTTCATTTCATCAAGCTACTCATAAGTTTATATTGGCTAGTTAATGTGTTGTGTTACTTGGGTTAGATTGAGAACATTTTCAAACCACCTTGCAAACTTTATTTAACTCTAGCTGACGTTAGCTGACTGCCACGGTCCAGGCAACTGTTGTCATACAGACGTTTGCTTTGATTTAATCAGTATGTGCTAACGACATGTCAATTTCCAGACAATGAAGAGAAAATCCACCATGGATATATCCTCTTACTTCCCTAAGAGACAGTCAGTTACAGGAGAGCAGCACAGGGCTATTGCTAGGCAGCCAGGGTCAGAGACAGAGAGAGGGACACTGACTGCAGCTGAAGGTAACTCGGGTCATCTGCAAAATTTCTAAGATTGTCAGTTGTGCTAGATTTATATTTTCTATGAACAATATCACAGAATTGGACAAAATTCTAGACATTTTCCCTTGCAGTGTAATATTACTTGTGATTTCCATAACTATATTTCTCCTTCTCTACCTATGGTGTAGTGCAGTTCTGACTAGAATTTCTCCTCATTATTTTAGACATTAAATATTAATTAATGTCTGTCAACTTAACAAGGGTTTTGGGCACCTTTTCAGAGTAATAAAAGGTGATATCCTGATGTTGAAATGTAGGGGCTCATAACATAGGATGAATCTTATAGTAACAGCATGCTTTGTTTATTTGCACATAACTAATTAAATACATGATTCACACCATTATAGTGGAGGGCTTGGAAACAGAAGATGCAGACCACACCTGGCCTTCAACTTCAGATGCTCAAAGACTAACAGGTTAGGATCATATGCAAGTGGTGAAATAAAATGTTGCATGTTTTCCTCCTCTCTTTCTCCCCCATCTTTATCCATCTACAGACCCTTCAAATAAATGTCCCTTTCAATGCAGATTCAGTGTGCTCATGCTCATTATGGTTGTCACTGTAAGTCCAGCTATTAACTGAAAAATGTTTATTTTGGAGGCACACAATAGAATATTTTGACGAATTTGGCTATCCAGGAAACATAGCCTAAAACAAACAATTCAAATTTTAAAGTCCCTAATGTTTACTTTCAGTTTTATGCCTTGGAGAATGAGAGCTAGGTATTGAGAGTTTGCTCTCAGTGCACTATATTAATGCATTACGGGGGGAGGGGGGGGGGGGGGGTATTGTTTTGCATAGTTTACTTAAAAACCCTTGGCCACCCTGCAATTTTCTCTGGCCACCCTGTGGCCACCCCCCAAAAATTTTTCTGCGAGCATCCCTGGTTCATCCAATCATGTAAGACAGGAAACAAAGGTGCCGTACTAAGTACAGGAAGTACTGGGAATGTGCATAAAGCTCATTGAAATCAAACCTAGTTTGATAGCATTTAAGTAAGAAACAATGATGCAATGTTGGCAATCAACTGCTTGTTAGACAATCCTGAGCATCATAAAATACTCTGTCTACAATAATCTTTTTTTGAAAAATACAACTCAAATATTACATTTCTCTTATTTAAAGTCAAAACTTACAGACGATCGTCCCAAAAGCTCAAACCCAGAAACAGATGGCAGTGGATAAACTGGGACATGTGTTGACCTCTTCTAGTCACCATGTGAATGCTGATAATGAACTAAGCAAAATGGCCGGCTTGGACTTCCGGTCTGCTTGGCCCTTCAAAATAAAAGTCAATAAAAAATGATATCGAATGTTTTTCTGGGGCAGTGCATTTTACATGTGGGACTTCAACATGTTAATTCAAATTAATTAATTAATCACAAAAAAGTTGAGCTTTTAATCACAGTTTGCCTTAGAAACGACGCATAACGCTGTCAGTGCCAATTGCCTGGTACACCAATTACACTGATGCACAAGTAAGAACTTGCAAACTTGTGACTATAGTTAGCAAGTTTTCAGACCCCTCTAGCAGGATTTTTTTCCAAAAAAGCTACTACCAACAAATCAAGAGGCATTTTCTAGTGTTATTTTAAGCCAGATGTGAAAATGTTTTGTGTACTCTTCAAATAACCTCCTTCTATCCCAGTTCCCAGCATCAGTCCCAGTTCAACCTTCCACTAAAATCCATTTGAATAAGAAGCTACTTTGTGGGATTGTTGTTGTTCTGTGGTTATATGATTGAGATTATCTACAAAGCTTCTAATTAATTGGAATAATCGTTTTAATTGAGTTCTTCCGATTCAGTCTTTGAAGTTGCCAAACAGCCACTTTTTTTCCAGTAATCAGGTTCAAAACATGTCAGTGTCTTATTACATAGTAATCTAAGCCAGCCTTTCCTTAGCTGGTGATCCCAGATAATTTCAGGGAGTCATCAGATTGTTAAAGAAAGACAAAACAAAACAGATAGCCAACATTTATTTAATAAATTCGGGATTAATTTAGCTAATTGCTAAATTTAGCGAGCGAGAAATGTGGCCCACAAAGAATGAAGTCACATTGTTTTGTGTGTATTTCTAGGTTGCTCAAATATTACCAGAAATAATGGTTTTGAGTGAATTTGGTGTAGTAGCTGGACTTCGACAGCAGGGGCGTTTGCAGCAGGGAGAGTTGTTTGCAAGCGGCCTGCAGCTCATTCTAAAGAGAGCTGCCGGTCCAACAACATCTCTCGTCTGCTTCTTTCTTATAACAGGTCAGTTTACCTAAATAGCCCTCAAGTTTGAATGAATATGAGCCCTTGTGATGAAAAGGGACTTCAAAAAAACAGTGTGTTGAGTTTTCAAATGTTTAGAATAGCAGTTTTTTCTGAGTAAACCCCGGCGGCCTGGCTGGCACATGTAATGGAGGCATGCTGGTGGTGAGCTCTGCTAGCTTACAGAATCTTGCTCCCTGACAATATAATCATTATTCTATATATGGGGTTATTTTGATATTGTTCACTTGTTTAGAGACTTGTTTTAGACATGGTCAGCACTCAATTACATGAAGAAAAATGCTAAAGGAATGAGTAACATGCTAACTGGATTTAAGAATAACACCAGTAAATACAAGTGTGACTTTAATAGCTTAATGTACAAACTATGGGTAATATACAGATGTAACATTGCTGTGATGATAGTTGTCTGAATTTATTAGAGATGCTATTACTTGGTGTATGAAAGTAAAGTATCTGTTATTAGTCATAGTTGAATACTTTATTTTCAATGTGAAAGTAAGATAACTGGTTGAATTGAAATGTGTGGAAATAAATTCTAAAGAGAGCTGCCGGTCCAACAACATCTCTCGTCTGCTTCGTTCTTATATTAGAGAAAAACAACTGTCTGCATGTCCTGTATCCCTGGGCCTGTAGCAAAAACATAAAACGTGAACTAACAGAGTAAACAAGAAAAATGAAGAGACACAAAACTTTGCAAGTGAACTCCGGGGTTGAAAACATCCATGATTCTGTAGTCTTCCTCATTTTCTTTTAAAAGAGACATTTCCTCTTGTTAGTGTCTCTTAATCTTCTGTGTGTTCAGACCAAAGGCGACAAAAGCGGCAAAGACGCCGGAAGTTAATACATTTTCGATGAGAGTCAGGCGTCCTGAGCAGCAAAGCTGCCTGCCGCCGTCTGCCGCGCATCCAGAGCGACAAAAGCGGCTGGAGCGTCCAAAGCAGCACAAGATAAGAAGTTGAACTTCGGTTAACTTTATGCTAATTAGCTATGACGCAGCCCAGCGGCAAATGGTTTCAGCCAATCAGAGGAGAGGTGTTCATCACTCGAGCGGGCCCCAAACAACAACGTATGTATCTTTGGTTCCGAGAAGACACTCATTCCGTCATGGATGCCGAGAAATTGATTACAAGTGTTCGGGCGCATCCAGCCCTATATAATGTTCGTCTTTTTGACTGCCGGGATCAAAAAAAAAAAAACATTGCTTGGGATCGTGCCGCAGAGGTGGTTGGTTGGTGAGTTCTAAAATGTGTACTAATAGAAAAATAAGGGAGTGAAGTGCAGTCTGTGACAAAGACGTAGCCTAGCGTGCTAGCTTTCCTTCTCCATCCGAATGAGCTGACACTGTACGACCCAGAGCATTTTATCAGCAGAATTTGAAAACTAATGCTGCGTTCCATTTGAACTCGGGAAGTGGGAAGTTTTTAATTGGAACGGCCCCCCCTACGAGGATTTCCCACTCGGAAAGTCGGACAATCCTCGCAGCTCTGAGTTCAGCTTTGACAATGGCCGCGCCCGGTGTTAGCAGTTGTAGAAGCTCCTGTAATGTTACATTTATTTATACTTCTTACTAATATTTTGTTGCATAAATCAGTCACACACGTAGTATTGGTTTATACAGATGTAGTGGGAAGCTGTTGTAGTATAAATTTTTCATAGGTATATGTGAACTTCAACGCCAGCTGTGCAAACAATGGCTAATAACAATAGCTTTAGCAAACACTTGCTTTGCTAGGCTGCTAACTGGTTGTCCGACCAGTGAACTGGAACGCAATGGTCGGGTGTGATGTGACCCCCAGTCCCCACTTCCCAGTTCTGAGGTAAATGGAAAGCAGCATAATAACTGCAGTTTAAATGGAGCAAGAGTATCTTGATGTGTGCAGTGAAAAGTGGTCGCAAACGTCATCTATCGACGGATCACGTACTGTACGATTAAATATGTTTAGATTAGTGGTTTGTTTAAAACTTGATGCAGTTAAAGGTAATCATAAATTCAAATCAGTTTAACAGTAATGCTAATCTTTTATTCCTTTTGATTCATATTCACCATGCAGTTGTTTGTGTTCTCTGTCCATTAGCTGAAGATTGCAGAAAGAAGTGGAAGGGTCTGAGGGACCATTATAGGAAGGAGAAGAAGAGGGAGAAGGACAGGAGGAGAAGTGGGTGGGCTGGAGGTGGTGGTCGTGTGTGGCGCTACGCCTCTTTGATGGAGTTTTTGGACCCTTTCATAGAGGAGCGCCCATCCACCTCCAACCTGGATGAGGCTCCTGTGGAGGGCGAGGAGAGCAGGGAAGATGAGGGAGAGACAGAAGAGTATGGGAAGCCTTTTTAGCATTTAACAACTCAACTCATAGAAAAAATTCCTATTTGAACTAGGGCATTAACGAGTTGTAATTTTTTCAGATCGACTAGTTGACATTAAAAGTCGAAGTCGAGTCGATGCCTCGTTCTATGACGTCATCCCATTGACGTCGGGGGCGGGGAGGGGGGTGCGGGCGGCCATGCAGTGTGGGGGAGAAAAAACACACTGACACTGCTGACCAACTTGAGCAACTTGTATTAAAGACATCAGTTATCTGTTTCTCTAAACAACATACAACAGCAATGTGTAGGCTTATGTGTATGACAACATACAATAAAGTCCCTTTTTTATCTCTCTTTTTTTCTTTTTAACCACAACAGATTTGGAACATGCTGCCTATCTAAACGAACCCCAAAAAACAAGAGTAGGCATGTCTGCTTGCATGAAGCAACCAAATAATAATAACAAAAATAAATAAAATAAAATAAACAAGCACTGGGCACCTATAAATAACATTCAAACTCAAAAAGAATAGCCTGCTTATGTAGCCAAACCAATTGTCTAATTAAAATTTCCATACTCACCCAGCTTGTGCTCTTCAAATAAAACAAATATCAAGCCAATAAAATAATCCAAAAATAAAGTCCACTGTCACTGCCTATTCCGTGTCCATGTCGCTGTCGTCGTCAGAATCCTCTTTAACAATCTTCGCCTTGGACTCCTGGTTTTCATGGAGAAAGATGAGGGTGTCCACGTGTTCTGGATGAAGGCTTGAACGCTGACGGGTGATGGTATTTCCAGCCAGCGAGAACACCCTCTCACTGGGGGTGCTGGTAGCTGGCACGGCCAAATAACGATGAGCCAGTTTGGCTAATCGAGGGAACTGGTCCTGATGTCGGGCCCACCACTTCAGTGGGTTCTCCAAGGTGGGAATATGGGGAGTTGCAAAATAATCCCGCAGCTCCTCGGCTGAAGTGGAACGTCCTACTTTCTTCCCGCTTTCATAGTGTGGTCCGAAAAGTTCCTCAAAGTCACTTTCCAGTCTGGATTTCTTCGCCACCGGGACAGGTGCCGCCACAACGTCCTCCTCCTCATCATCACCCTCGCTGCCATCATTCTCATCTGCACGGAAATAACGCTGATCAGTTTCACCTGGCCACACATTTAAGTAATAATCACCCATTATAAAAGATAAGGCCTACATTATAGCCACCATGGTAAAAGAACGTTAATTTTAGTATAAAATAAAAATTAACCACGTTACCTATAGCGGCTGTAGCCGGCGTCTGGGGAGGGTCTGTCTCGTCGCGCAGCAGCCGATGCAGGTGATCGCGGGCGTCATCTATTGTGTTGGATGGAAGGAACTGCAGAAGTTTGAAGCGGGGATCTAGCAGACAGGCAGTTACGGGAATGGACTCTGCCAGTCCCTCGGACTCCAGCTTGAAGCGAGTTTGCAGCTCTTTTTGCACAGTGGTTTTAAAGGAGCGGATCGCACGCAGGTCTGATTGCTGGACACTGAGGGTGTTGTTGCATACGTTGAAAATCACGGGATAAATGAAAGACATGCCAACATGCAACTCGCCACACATCACTTTGGTAGCCTTTGCTAGGGGAGATAACACAGGTATCAGCTGCTCTATGAGCTCCCAATGTGACGCACGCAGGCTGAGAGACTTGAGTACACCTGGCTTTGTGACAGCGTCATCGGCTAGGACAGACTGCACAGGGATTCTTTGCTCGTGAAGGCGTTCTAACATCGTGAAAGTGGAATTCCATCTAACCGCGCAGTCTTTCTGGAGTTTCTTTTTTTTCATCTTGAGGTCATGCTGTTTTTTCTTCAAAGCGCTAGTTGCCACGGATGAGTGCCGAAAATGACTTACAATACGTCTTGCTGCATCGACGGCCTTGGTTATATCAGGTAGGTCTAATCCAGCTTTTATTGCCAACTGTAGAGTGTGCCCGGTGCATCCTAGGTCTGTGGGGGAGAGCTCACACATCTCCAAGGCCAGGTTCATGTTTGAGGCATTATCATGCACAGTGCAAAACACCTGCATGTCCCACTCTCTGATCGTCGCAGACAGGCGATCAGAGATATTGGAAGCTGTGTGCCGCTCCTCCATGAGCGAGGTGGTCAGGACTCTGGCTTTCATAGTCCACTCATCTGTAATATAATGGGCCGTGACTGTGATGTAGGACTCCATGGTTGATGACGTCCATAGGTCTGTTGTTAGCGACACACTTCTGCCTTTCATTTCCTCCTTGATGCTGCTTCTCACGGCATCCTTCTGCCGGTCAATATTACGCCACATTGTTGTGTGAGATGGGACTGTGTATTCCGGTTCAAAATAGTTCAAGATCTTTTTGAAACCTTTCCCCTGCACTGTAGCCAAAGGTCTCACGTCTTCGACAACAAAATTGGCTAGCAAACCCGTGATACGCTGTTTTCTTTGGTCTGATAGAGGCTTTCTGGTGTAGTTGCTTATAGTCACCTGCACTGGGAGAGATTCACCACTCCCTTCGCCACCTACGGAACCGGTGGCTGGATGCTTGCTTTTCAGATGGTTTAGCATAACGCTTGTATTCTTGTTGTACGTGTAGATCTTCTTGCAAAGTGCACAGCTTACGGTTTTTTGTTCATCATCTAGAACGAAGTACTTCCATACAGCTGATCTGTGACCATGTTGCGTTTTGTTTTTCTCAGGCATGTTACCTGCTGAATCCGGTCTATCCGCCATGTCTGTGCGTTGTTGTCTTCTTGTGATGGTTTTCCCTCCACTGGGCTACATCCCGCCCCTCGCTTTTACAAATGAAGTGATTATTGGTTATATGAAGGATATGAGCAGCATTCATCAGGAATAAGCCAATGAGAGACCAGGTTTACATGCCGTGCTCACACCCTCTGTGCTGGGGGTGGGGGCAACTTTCGAGTTGTCCAGATGTGAGTCGACTCACGTTAATTGAGTCGACTAGTCGACAAGTCGACTTTTTGATGAATGC
>JALJCO010005317.1:0-10000 GCA_023101725.1 Atherinomorus stipes
CCCGGGACGACCCCGGCCACCCGGCGCCAGCCGACAGCCACCGGCCAGGGCCCCACCAGCGACCCGCCCACCGCCGCAGAGCAGCCCCAACCGCTGACCCTCATGCCCCCCATCGGGCTGGATACAGCCCCGCCCCAGCGGCGAGGCAGCCCAGACCCAGACCAGACCAGACCCAGACCCAGACCCAGACCAGACCAGACCCAGACCCAAACCAGGAGGTCCAGAGGAGGCACGCGTTAGCCAACTCCATCTCCTCCGCGCTCATTAAACCAGTCCAGAGGATCACCAAATACCAGCTGCTGCTGAAGGTGACGCCACTCATTCATCCTCAGACCCAGACCCAGACCCAGACCAGACCAGACCAGACCAGACCCAGACCCAGACACATCCAGGCTGTAGTTGATATGAAAGACTTAAAGGAACATTCCACCCACAGAATGATGTAACTTTATCTTCCACCTCCCCTCATGGTGAGAAAGACTCTGCAGCACTTTTTTAATATCTCAAATGCAGCCGGCGATCAGGAAGGCTTCTCGTTTCCCCCCAACTTTCATATAATGGAGTTTACCGGGGTCCGAGCCAAAAAGGTCCATAAAAGTCCACAAAAACTTGTCAATATTCCTCCATACTGCTCGTCCAATGTAATCCAAGTCTCCTGAGTAGGTAGCTCCAGAATTTACTGGAAACCATCATTTAGTAGATTTTTAGAGCCTAAACAGGAGAACATCGTACTTCCACATTCTACGTAAGCCTGGAAAATCTTTAAATTTTTAGATAGTATTTGCAGGCCATTGGCCAGTCCGCGCCCTTAAGAAGCTGAACATAACTTTTTCTTAGGGAGCTGTGAGGGTTAAATCTGAAAATGATCACCAGCACTGCTGGTCATTAGGGGGCGTTTTACTGTCACTGGTGTTGGAATTACTCTGAAAAAGTTAATGTGATTTAACAATTGAATTTTTACATGGGGATTTTGCTGTGTACATGCTAGCTGGTCTGGAGAACGATGCTGCAGCTCCCGGTTGTGGTGTAAAAGAGATTTTCTGAGCGGTGACTGTGGTGTCTGCAGGAGCTGCTGGCCTGCTGTGAGGAGGGCAAAGGCGAGATCAAGGAAGGCCTGGACGTCATGCTGAGCGTCCCAAAGAGAGCCAACGATGCCATGCACGTCAGCATGCTGGAAGGTAGAGCCCAGTCAAGGCTTCCGGAGCACATGTCCTCCGTTCTGTCTCTAACACCTGTCCTCCACTCGGCAGGTCTGGAGGAGGGCTTGGAGGTGCAGGGGGAACTCCTCCTGCAGGACTCCTTCCTGGTCTGGGAGCCGAAATCTCTGATCAGGAAGGGACGAGACCGCCACCTGTTCCTGTTCGAGCTGTCACTCATCTTCAGCAAGGAGATCAAAGACTCGTCTGGACGGACCAAATACCTCTACAAGAGCAGACTGAGGGTAGCGCTCAGCTTTCCACGCACACTTAAACACATCAGCAAATGTCTGAAATACGAAACATGAAGATAAAATTAGATCTGTTGTTGTTCTGTTTACAAAGTATTTCATCTACAACCTCAGTTTTACACATTTGATATGCTGACAAACATCAAAAACCTGATCTCAACATGTTTTATTCCCAGTAGAAGATAAACATGTTTTATTCCCAGTAGAACATAATCATGTTTTATTCCCAGTAGAACGTAAACATGTTTTATTCCCAGTAGAACATAAACATGTTTTATTCCCAGTAGAACATAAATATGTTTTATTTCCAGTAGAACATAAACATGTTTCATTCCCAGTAGAACATAAATATGTTTTATTTCCAGTAGAACATAAACATGTTTCATTCCCAGTAGAACATAAACATGTTTTATTCCCAGTAGAACATAAACATGTTTTATTCCCAGTAGAACATAAATATGTTTTATTTCCAGTAGAACATAAACATGTTTCATTCCCAGTAGAACATAAACATGTTTTATTCCCAGTAGAACATAAACATGTTTCATTCCCAGTAGAACATAAACATGTTTTATTCCCAGTAGAACATAATCATGTTTTATTCCCAGTAGAACGTAAACATGTTTTATTCCCAGTAGAACGTAAACATGTTTTATTCCCAGTAGAACGTAAATATGTTTTATTTCCAGTAGAACATAATTGTGTTTTATTCCCAGTAGAACATAAACATGTTTCATTCCCAGTAGAACATAAACATGTTTTATTCCCAGTAGAACATAATCATGTTTTATTCCCAGTAGAACATAAACATGTTTTATTCCCAGTAGAACATAAACATGTTTCATTCCCAGTAGAACATAAACATGTTTTATTCCCAGTAGAACATAATCATGTTTTATTCCCAGTAGAACGTAAACATGTTTTATTCCCAGTAGAACATAAACATGTTTTATTCCCAGTAGAACATAAATATGTTTTATTTCCAGTAGAACATAAACATGTTTCATTCCCAGTAGAACATAAACATGTTTTATTCCCAGTAGAACATAAACATGTTTCATTCCCAGTAGAACATAAACATGTTTTATTCCCAGTAGAACATAATCATGTTTTATTCCCAGTAGAACATAAATATGTTTTATTTCCAGTAGAACATAAACATGTTTCATTCCCAGTAGAACATAAACATGTTTTATTCCCAGTAGAACATAATCATGTTTTATTCCCAGTAGAACATAAATATGTTTTATTCCCAGTAGAACATAAACGTGTTTTATTCCCAGTAGAACATAATCATGTTTTATTCCCAGTAGAACGTAAACATGTTTAATTCCCAGTAGAACATAAACACGTTTCCAGTTAAACCAGTATGAAGGCAGTGAACATGATAGGGTTCTTTAAGAGAACGTTCTCCTTCATCTGTCCTCTCTTGAACTGGTCCAGTCCAGTTAATCCCGTGTTAATCTGACGTGTAATGTGGAACCCGCTCTCTCTGTCAGACGTCGGAGCTGGGTGTCACGGAGCACATCGAGGGAGACCCCTGCAAGTTCGCCCTGTGGGTGGGACGCACCCCCACGTCCGACAACAAGACGGTCCTGAAGGTACCTGCACACCTGTCACTCACATTCATCTTCATCCCAGCATCCTCTTCCTCTGATGTCTGTCTGTTCTCAGGCCTCGTCGTTGGAGCTGAAGCAGGAGTGGGTCCGCAGCATCCGCCAGGTGATCCAGGAGAGGCGGGGTCACCTGCGGGGGGCGCTGCGGGAGCCCATCCCCCTCCCCAAGACCCCCAACCCCACCCTGGGACGGCAGCGCAGCATCACCCGCCGGTCAGTAAACGCACCTGATGAACTGGATCGGAATGTGGATAAACACGCCGACCATAGATCACATGACCCGGTTCATCTGGAACCCCGTCTCAGTTCTGAGGCCTTTCCTGTCCCCAGCGCACAGAGACTCCTTCTGATTCTCACGTTTTATATGCTGTCGTTCAAGGATAGACCGGTACATCGCCCAGACCTTATTTTAGGCTGATATTTGCATTGAAATGTTGTTCCAAAGTGCTGGTCTCGCTGCACCCGCCCTGACCTGGGTGTCTTTAGCGTACCCACCACTCCACCTCCCGGGGGCGGGGTTCAGATGTCCCCGATGAGAGAAACAAACGCAGCCGTACCGTTGATTGGTGTGGTGCTCATGCCACCTGGGAAGTAGAAGTCTTCTCTACTTCCCATTGCGATGACTAGGTTGTACCTCTTCTCTACTTCCCATTGCGATGACTAGGTTGTACCTCTTCTCTGCGTAGTTCTGCGTGTGTTTGTATGATCTGAGGATATTTAAGCCACCTGCAGGTCCTCCTGTAGGGGATTGCTTGTTTTGTTTTCCAACAGAGACCTTGGTTGTTTAGGGATCGCTGTACAGATGTACCAGTGAACTGTGTAAGTGGATTCATGTTTTCTCTCCTCTCTCTCTTCCTCTTCCTTACTCCTTTCTCTCTGTTTCACTTTCTATCATTACCTCTGTTAACTTTCATTTCTCCCTTGTCAGGCCCAGCAGTATGAAATGGAATGGTGTAACAGACAAATGTTTAAATAAAGAAATAAAATGAATAAACATGATATCAAGTGGAGCCTTATGTTCATAAAGCTCCGCTTGGTAAAGCAAAACTGTTCAACAGAATAAAGCAATCAGATTTCCATTCTGCTGCTATGATGCTGGACAGGACAAGTAAAAAAAAAGAAAAAAACAATATATCAAGATAATTTTTTTCTAAGGATGTCCGATATTATCAGCTTACTGATATCATCAGCTGATATCGGCATTAAAATGTGATATTAGAATATATTGATAATTTTTTTCTAGGGATGTCCGATATCAGCTAACTGATATTATCTGCTGATATTTGCATTAAAACTTGACTCGCTATAATTTTATTTAGGGATGTCTGAAATTATCAGTCTACCAATATCATAGGCCAATATTGGCTTTAAAATGTGCTATTGGAAAATATGGTTATTGGTAGCCAACTTGTGGCTAACTCTCATGTTTCTGGTAACTTAATCGACAACTTAAAACCAGACATAATATCAGCAGCTTCAAAGTAAGTCAGTCTGTAGCAGCAGCAGCTGCACCGTAGTCACATGACTCTGAAAGGAATGCTGGGAAATGAAGTTCTTCCAGGATAATTTTTGACATGCTGGACCAACGTTGATGGAATGAATTCTTGCGAGATTTCATTTTTAAAAATATCGGTCCAAAAAAACGATAGCTATGTTTTCTGATCTCACATTTTAATGCAAATATCAACCAATAACAAAGGTGAGCTGATAATATCAGACATCCCTAGAGAAAACCAATGATATTTTCTGATATCACATTTTAATGCCAAAATCGACCTATAATAATAGGAGGCTGATATCAGACATACCTAGAGAAAACTAAAACAATATTTTCTAATATCGGATTTTAATGCCAATCAGATATTATTGACCTACTGATATCATCAGCCAATTATATCGGACATCCCTAGAGAAAACCAATAGAAATATTTTCTGATATCACATTTTAATGCCGATATCGGCCGATGATACCGGTAGGCTGATAATATCAGACATTCCTTGAAAAAACTATAACAATATTTTCTGATATCACATTTTAAAGTCAATGTCAGCTGATGATATCAGTGTGCAGATAATTTGGGACATCCCTTGAAAAAACGATAACTATTTTCTGATATCATTTTTTTTTACTTGTTCTGTCCAGCATCGAAGCAAGCAGAATGGAAATCTGATTGCTTTATTTTGTTGAACAGGTTTGCTTTACCAAGCGGAGCTTTATGAACATAAGGCTCCACTTGATATCCTGTTTATTCATTTTATTTCTTTAATTAAACATTTGTCTGTTACACCATTCCATATCATACTGCTGGGCCTGACAAGGAGAAATGAAAGTTAACAGAGGTAATGATAGAAAGTGAAACAGAGAGAAAGAAGTAAGGAAGAGGAAGAGAGAGAGGAGAGAAAACATGAATCCACTTACACAGGTCACTGGTGCATCAGTACAGAAATCCCTAAACAACATTCCAAGGTCTCTGTTGGAAAACAAAACAAGCAATCCCCTACAGGAGGACCTGCAGGTGGCTTAAATATCCTCAGATCATACAAACACACGCAGAACTACGCAGAGGTACAACCTAGTCATCGCAATGGGAAGCAGAGAAGAGGTAAAAACCTAGTCAGCGCAATGGGAAGTAGAGAAGAGGTAAAACCTAGTCAGCGCAATGGGAAGTAGAGAAGAGGTAAAACCTAGTCATCGCAATGGGAAGCAGAGAAGAGGTAAAACCTAGTCAGCGCAATGGGAAGTAGAGAAGAGGTAAAACCTAGTCAGCGCAATGGGAAGTAGAGAAGAGGTACAACCTAGTCAGCGCAATGGGAAGTAGAGAAGAGGTACAACCTAGTCATCGCAATGGGAAGTAGAGAAGAGGTAAAACCTAGTCAGCACAATGGGAAGTAGAGAAGAGGTAAAACCTAGTCAGCGCAATGGGAAGTAGAGAAGAGGTACAACCTAGTCAGCGCAATGGGAAGTAGAGAAGAGGTAAAACCTAGTCATCGCAATGGGAAGCAGTGTCACAGTGTCATCATCAGAATAAAGGGTCTCCATGGTGATACAGTCATGCAGATGCAGCCTCGTCTCTGCAAGGAGGAGGAAGCCCGCAAGGCTCACTACCCAGGCCCCCAGCAGCCACCCAGAGGCCCAGATCCCAGCCACCCCCACCCCCCAAAGAACGGACATGCATCCCCCGAAGGGTGGCAAAAGGTGGCCCCAGCCGGAGTCCCCCACGGTCTGGGGGCCCAGGCCCCAGTGGACCAAGACCAGCAGCTGCCGACCCCACTGGGCGCCGGGCACCCCCCAGGGCAGAGACAGCACCAGGCCCAGGGCCCATGCGCCCAAGCGCCCAGGAGCAGCCCCCCCCACCTGACCCAGGCGGCCCAAACGAAACCCAGGAGGACCAGACCCCCCAGATGACCCCCCCCCAGGACAGGCCAACCCCACCCCGACGTCCCTGCCCCACACACCTGACACCAGGACGCCACCACTGCTACCACCCCCTACCCCACCACCACGCTCACACACACACTCCCCACACACCTACCCCAACACCCACATGCACCCCCCCCACACACACATGCACCCACCCACTCCGCTCTCCGACCTTACATACCCATACTCACTCCTCCCTCTACCCTCCACACATACCCCCACCCCTAGGGCTGGACGATTATGGAAAAAATTATAATCACGATTATTTTGACTGATAGTGAAATCACGATTAATATACACGATTATTCAGTGGTTTTATAAAAAGTGTTTATTGAACCACCAAAACTCAACTTCAAATATAACTTTAAAAACAAAACCGGAAATAAATTAGAAACAAGTAAAGGAGTAAAATAAGAATATTATTTAAGATAATAATAGTAATAAACATGAATACTAAGTCTACCTGCGTTCCTGTTCTATCCTGTTTGCTTCCTGTAACTCCATCAGTCTGTTCACTTCAGGATTTATCGCTTTTCTTCGATTTCAGTGTTTTTATGATCGTGAAAAGGCAAAATTAAAATCAGATTAAAATTCGATTAATTGTCCAGCCGTACCCACCCCTGATACCCTCTAACACCCACATACACTCCCCCTACACACGTGCACCGAGCCCTCCCTCCACCCCCACACATACGCCCCCACCTCCCTATACGCCCAATACCCCCATACACTCCCCCCTTACATGTCCAGCCCCACCCTTCCCTCTGACCTGTCACACTCCCCCCTTCTTTCTTCAGCCTCTCACGACCATCCCTACCAGACACTCACAAGCATACCTCTCCCCCCCCTCTGACCACCCACCCTCATCTCCTCCCTCTTCCAGCCCAAATTCCTCCCTCCCACATTTCCTCTGTCACGCTCTCATTCATTTGTTACCGTTGCCTCCGTGCATCCTGGGTGGTAGCCCAGGCCGGGGAAGGAGCCGCGAGGTCCAAGCCCCCGGCGCGTTCCTCCCCACCCCACCCACCCCCCACCCCCTGATGCAGCAGGCCAGGCATACCCCGAGCCAGCACATCCCCCACAATGCAGCCATAGCCAACGATACCAGCAGCTGATAATATCAGACATCCCTTGAAAAAACGATCACAATATTTTCTGATATCACATTTTAAAGTCGATAACGGCTGATGATATCAGTGTGCAGATACTTTGGGACATACCTTGAAAAAAACAATAATATTTTCTGATGTCACATTTTAATGCCGATATCGGCCAATGATGCCAGTAGGCTGATATCAGACATCCCTTGAAAAAACGACAATATTTGTTGATATCACATTTTAAAGTCAATATTTGTTGATGATATCAGACATTCTTAGAAAAAAAAACCAGTAATATTTTCTGATATCACATTTTAATGCCGATATCAGCCGATGATATCAATATGCAGATAATTTGGGACATCCCTTGAAAAACAATAACAATATTTTCTGATATCACATTTCAAAGTAGATATCGGCCGATGATATCGGTGTGCAGATGATATGGGCCATCCTACCTGCTAGAATCTGATATCTGGCAGCCAGATGTCCAACATGAACTCCTCTGACAGAGTCGAGGAGATTTTGGCATCTTTGCTCGTATTTCTCAAAATATGAGCGATACAACCTCACAGTTGCATGCACGTATCAGTATCGGTTGATATCGGATAGTGGATATCGGTAAAACAGCCAGTATTAAAGATCCCTAGTTACCAGGGTAACTGATAGCGGGAATGAGTTTAGGTTTTCTTGTACGAGCCAATCAGAGCGCAGCATGCGGCTGAGTCTGTCCTCGTGTCTTCCAGGGAGACGAGCGAGGACGCGGACAGTCTGGGTGACGCCAGCAGCCAGCCGGACACCGTCTCCATCGCCTCCAGGACGTCGCAGAACACCGCAGACAGCGACAAGGTGAACACACACACATGCACGCACACACACGCTGAGCCTCCAGAGGGGTGTGTCGCTATGACCTCATCACTGCTGCAGCTGCATGGGTGTGTGTGTTTTTGGTGTGTGTGTGAGGGAGTTTCCTCGTTCAGACTCTTTCTAGAAGCTTTCACGTCTCCGCTCTGCTGATGAGGTACGTTTGTTTTTATTTACCTGCTGTTTGTTGGGGGGTGGGGTTAGCAGCGTGACCTCTGACATGCTGAACCGGCGGGTCGCTGGTTCGGGTCACGGCCTGGAAACTTCCGCCGAGTCTGTCTGAGACGTGAAACACGGAGGAAGACGAGGAAGACGAGGAAGATGGGTCAGAGCTGGAACTGAAGCCGTCAGAGAAGAAGAAAGGAACGTTTTATTTCAGGAATTCAGGAAAATAACTGAGATTAAACAAATCGACAAAACCTTCAGATCCATGAATAAAATAGAAAAGATTATACAAAAATGCACTGAAAATAAACTAGAACATTATAAATATTCATTTTATCATCAGAAAAAATGATAAAGAAGTAAATCAAATGCCTTAATATTAATTCAAGTAGCATTTAAAGTAAACTAAAATACAATGTTTTCATGTTTATTCACAAAATATTCAGGTGACGTTTAAATATCTCAAAAACATTTGTAAGAATACTTTAAAGTTACAGTAATAAAAACGCGTATGTTGGGCGAACGGGTCTGCATGTCAACGTAAAAAATGTAAAAATGTCTTTTTCTAATAAATGTATAAGATGTAATCAGAAGAAAAAAAACAGAATTTTTTTGCTTTTTTAAAGTTTTGTAAAGAAAATAAATGTATGAAACGGATAAATAAAAATGGAAAAAGAAAAGTTTCCATTAAACTTTCTGGAATTTCCTAAAGTTCAAAATTCAAATAACTTGAATTGAATGACAGATCCTGGAAACGCAGAATGAGACGTCCGTCCATCTGTCCCGCTGGAGACGTCCGCCTTTTTCTCGCCAGCGTCCTGTCAAAGCTGGACCTCTCAAGTCCGGTCTCTGTCAAAGGAAGTCTTCTTCATCCAGCACTGAAGGACCAGCAGGACTGGATTAGCAGGTCTGGACTGGACCTGCAGGTGTGGACCAGCAGGCCTGGACTGGACCAGCAGTTCTGGACCAGCAGGTCTGGACTGGACCAACAGGCTGGACAAGCAGTCCTGGGCAGGACCAGCAGGTCTGGACTGGACCAGCATGTCTGGAACAGCAGTTCTGGACTGGACCAGCAGGTCTGGACTGGACCAGCAGGTCTGGACCAGCAGTTCTGGATTGGACCAGCAGGGCTGGACCAGCAGGTCTGGGCAGGACCAGCAGGTCTGGATTAGCAGGTCTGGACTGGACCAGCAGGTCTGGGCAGGACCAGCAGGTCTGGATTAGCAGGTCTGGACTGGACCAGCAGGTCTGAGCAGGACCAGCAGGTCTGGTCAGGACCAGCAGGTCTGGATTAGCAGGTCTGGACTGGACCGCAGGGCTGGACCAGCAGGTCTGGGCAGGACCAGAAGGTCTGGACCAGCAGTTCTGGACTGGACCAGCAGTTCTA
>JALJCO010005317.1:15000-123014 GCA_023101725.1 Atherinomorus stipes
CACAGTGCAGCCGACATGGAGGCGCTGCTCCCCCCCTCCACCACCTCCTCCAGCACCTCCTCCACCTGCACCGCCACCTCCTGCAGCTCCTCCTCCACCAACACCACCACCTTTAACTCCGCCCCCGCCGCGAGCGCAGGTAAGGGTAAGTACGCACCCGCTCCACCTGCCTTCATCGCTGGTGTGGTGATGCAGCGCTGAAACATGAGCTGCTGCAGCCGGTAAAACCAGAACCAACACGGATGGAGGCGTTTCAGTCCACCCGTGCACGGATGGAGGCGTTTCAGTCCGCCCGTGCACGGATGGAGGCGTTTCAGTCCGCCCGTGCACGGATGGAGGCGTTTCAGTCCGCCCGTGCAGGGATGGAGGCGTTTTAGTCCGCCCGTGCACAGATGGAGGCGTTTCAGTCCGCCCGTGCACGGATAGAGGCGTTTCAGTCCGCCCGTGCACGGATGGAGGCGTTTCAGTCCGCCCGTGCACAGATAGAGGCGTTTCAGTCCGCCCGTGCACGGATGGAGGCGTTTCAGTCCGCCCGTGCACAGATGGAGGCGTTTCAGTCCGCCCGTGCACGGATGGAGGCGTTTCAGTCTGCCCGTGCACAGATGGAGGCGTTCCAGTCCGCCCGTGCACAGATGGAGGAGGCGTTCCAGTCCGCCCGTGCACGGATGGAGGCGTTTCAGTCCGCCCGTGCACAGATGGAGGCGTTCCAGTCCGCCCGTGCACAGATGGAGGAGGCGTTCCAGTCCGCCCGTGCACGGATGGAGGCGTTTCAGTCCGCCCGTGCACAGATGGAGGCGTTTCAGTCCGCCCGTGCACAGATGGAGGCGTTTCAGTCCGCCCGTGCACGGATGGAGGCGTTTCAGTCCGTCCGTGCACGGATGGAGGCGTTTTTGTCCGCCCGTGCACGGATGGAGGCGTTTCAGTCCACCCGTGCACGGATGGAGGCGTTTCAGTGCGCCTGTGCACGGATGGAGGCGTTTCAGTCCACCCGTGCACAGATGGAGGCGTTTCAGTCCGTCCGTGCACGGATGGAGGCGTTTCAGTCCGCCCATGCACGGATGGAGGCGTTTCAGTCCGCCCGTGCACAGATGGAGGCGTTTCAGTCCATCTGTGCACGGATGGAGGCGTTTCAGTCCATCTGTGCACGGATGGAGGCGTTTCAGTCCGCCCGTGCACGAATGGTGGCGTTTCAGTCCGCTCGTGCACGAATGGAGGCGTTTCAGTCCATCTGTGCACGGATGGAGGCGTTTCAGTCCATCTGTGCACGGATGGAGGCATTTCAGTCCACCCATGCACAGATGGAGGCGTTTCAGTCCGTCAGTGCACGGATGGAGGCGTTTCAGTCCGCCCGTGCACGGATGGAGGCGTTTTTGTCCGCGCGAACACGGATGGAGGCGTTTCAGTCCGTCCGTGCATGGATGGAGGCGTTTCAGTCCGCCCGTGCACAGATGGAGGCGTTTCAGTCCGCCCGTGCACGGTTGGAGGCGTTTCATTCAGCCTGTGCACGGTTGGAGGCGTTTCAGTCCACCCGTGCACGGATGGAGGCGTTTCATTCAGCCCGTGCACGGATGGAGGCGTTTCAGTCCACCCGTGCACGGATGGAGGCGTTTCAGTCCGCCCGAACACAGATGGAGGCGTTTCAGTCCACCCGTGCACGGATGGAGGCGTTTCAGTCCACCCGTGCACGGATGGAGGCGTTTCAGTCCGTCCGTGCACGGATGGAGGCGTTTCAGTCCGCCTGTGCACAGATGGAGGCGTTTCAGTCCGCCCGAGCACAGATGGAGGCGTTTCAGACTGCCCGAACACAGATGGAGGCGTTTCAGTCCACCCGTGCACGGATGGAGGCGTTTCAGTCCACCCGTGCACGGATGGAGGCGTTTCAGTCCACCCGTGCACGGATGGAGGCGTTTCAGCCTGCCCGACCACGGATGGAGGCGTTTCAGTCCGCCCGAGCACAGATGGAGGCGTTTCAGACTGCCCGAACACAGATGGAGGCGTTTCAGTCCACCCGTGCACGGATGGAGGCGTTTCAGTCCACCCGTGCACGGATGGAGGCGTTTCAGTCCACCCGTGCACGGATGGAGGCGTTTCAGCCTGCCCGACCACGGATGGAGGCGTTTCAGTCTGCACACGGCTGCAGCTCAGCCCCAACCACACGGAATCTTCCCGTTTACGCTCAGCCGTGTCTAAACTTGAGCTCAGCAGCTGGTAAAAGCAGAAACAACACGGATGGTGGAGGTTTCAGTCCGCACATAGCTGCAGCTCAACCACGACTACACGCATGTCTTCCCGTTTACGCTCAGCCGTGTCTAAACATCCTCGTGTGTGTGGTGTCCCACATCCTGCCTCTGCCTCCGTGTCGCCATAAATATTTAAATGCAGGTTTGTATAGTTGTAAACACAAATAAGCCCTCGGGTCTCGTCCTGCAGCCAAACGTGAAATATTACAAGCATTGAGTCTCTTTGTCAGAATCTGCTGTCAGAGGTTATTTCAGACGAGTCCTCACGATCCAGACGTACCGGTTCCAGTACAGACCAGTCTGACTGGACCAGTTTACTCACACATGAGCAGAGTCCTCATCTGGTTCACCCGTTCCACTGGAGATAAACAACGGTTTCCAGAGAAAACAGACTACATGACCCTTACTGTAACAAAGTAAACAAACTAGACAGTTCTTAAAGAAACAAAGACAACAAACTAGACGACCCTTAAAGTAAATAGTAGTAAGAACAGGAACTTTTTCTGTCGGAACGCGACGCCCAGCCAGAGACATCTGGTTGGTGCTGGTTGGTGCTGGTGGGTGCTGGTTGGTGCTGGTTGGTGTATCAGAGTGGAGGCTGGGACCAGCTGAAGCTGGAAACCACAGAGGTCTGGTTGGTGCTGGTTGGTGTATCAGAGTGGAGGCTGGGACCAGCTGAAGCTGGAAACCACAGAGGTCTGGTTGGTGCTGGTTGGTGTATCAGAGTGGAGGCTGGGACCAGCTGAAGCTGGAAACCACAGAGGTCTGGTTGGTGCTGGTTGGTGCTGGTTGATGTATCAGAGTGGAGGCTGGGACCAGCTGAAGCTGGAAACCACAGAGGTCTGGTTGGTGCTGGTTGGTGCTGGTTGGTGTATCAGAGTGGAGGCTGGGACCAGCTGAAGCTGGAACCCACAGAGGTCTGGTTGGTGCTGGTGGGTGCTGGTTGGTGCTGGTTGGTGTATCAGAGTGTAGGCTGGGACCAGCTGAAGCTGGAACCCACAGAGGTTTGGTTGGTGCTGGTTGGTGCTGGTTGGTGTATCAGAGTGGAGGCTGGGACCAGCTGAAGCTGGAAACCACAGAGGTCTGGTTGGTGCTGGTTGGTGCTGGTTGGTGTATCAGAGTGGAGGCTGGGACCAGCTGATGCTGGAAACCACAGAGGTCTGGTTGGTGCTGGTGGGTGCTGGTTGGTGCTGGTTGGTGTATCAGAGTGGAGGCTGGGACCAGCTGAAGCTGGAAACCACAGAGGTCTGGTTGGTGCTGGTTGGTGCTGGTTGATGTATCAGAGTGGAGGCTGGGACCAGCTGAAGCTGGAAACCACAGAGGTCTGGTTGGTGCTGGTTGGTGTATCAGGGTGGAGGCTGGGACCAGCTGAAGCTGGAACCCACAGAGGTCTGGTTGGTGCTGGTTGGTGCTGGTTGGTGTATCAGAGTGGAGGCTGGTACCAGCTGAAGCTGGAAACCACAGAGGTCTGGTTGGTGCTGGTGGGTGCTGGTTGGTGCTGGTTGGTGTATCAGAGTGGAGGCTGGGACCAGCTGAAGCTGGAAACCACAGAGGTCTGGTTGGTGCTGGTTGGTGCTGGTTGGTTTGTCAGAGTGGAGGCTGGGACCAGCTGAAGCTGGAAACCACAGAGGTCTGGTTGGTGCTGGTTGGTGCTGGTTGGTGTGTCAGAGTGGAGGCTGGGACCAGCTGAAGCTGGAAACCACAGAGGTCTGGTTGGTGCTGGTGGGTGCTGGTTGGTGCTGGTTGGTGTATCAGGGTGGAGGCTGGGACCAGCTGAAGCTGGAAACCACAGAGGTCTGGTTGATGCTGGTTGGTGCTGGTTGGTGCTGGTTGGTGTATCAGGGTGGAGGCTGGGACCAGCTGAAGCTGGAAACCACAGAGGTCTGGTTGGTGCTGGTTGGTGCTGGTTGGTGCTGGTTTGTGTATCAGAGTGGAGGCTGGGACCAGCTGATGCTGGAAACCACAGAGATCTGGTTGGTGCTGGTGGGTGCTGGTTGGTGCTGGTTGGTGTATCAGAGTGGAGGCTGGGACCAGCTGAAGCTGGAAACCACAGAGGTCTGGTTGGTGCTGGTTGGTGCTGGTTGGTGTATCAGAGTGGAGGCTGGGACCAGCTGAAGCTGGAAACCACAGAGGTCTTGTTGGTGCTGGTTGGTGCTGGTGGGTTTGTCAGAGTGGAGGCTGGGACCAGCTGAAGCTGGAAACCACAGAGGTCTGGTTGGTGCTGGTGGGTGCTGGTTGGTGCTGGTTGGTGTATCAGAGTGGAGGCTGGGACCAGCTGAAGCTGGAACCCACAGAGGTCTGGTTGGTGCTGGTTGGTGCTGGTTGGTGTATCAGAGTGGAGGCTGGGACCAGCTGAAGCTGGAAACCACAGAGGTCTGGTTGGTGCTGGTGGGTGCTGGTCGGTGCTGGTTGGTGTATCAGAGTGGAGGCTGGGACCAGCTGAAGCTGGAAACCACAGAGGTCTGGTTGGTGCTGGTTGGTTTGTCAGAGTGGAGGCTGGGACCAGCTGAAGGTGGAAACCACAGAGGTCTGGTTGGTGCTGGTTGGTGCTAGTTGGTTTGTCAGAGTGGAGGCTGGGACCAGCTGAAGGTGGAAACCACAGAGGTCTGGTTGGTGCTGGTTGGTGCTGGTTGGTGTATCAGAGTGGAGGCTGGGACCAGCTGAAGCTGGAAACCACAGAGGTCTGGTTGGTGCTGGTTGGTGCTGGTTGGTGTATCAGAGTGGAGGCTGGGACCAGCTGAAGGTGGAAACCACAGAGGTCTGGTTGGTGCTGGTTGGTGCTGGTGGGTGCTGGTTGGTGCTGGTTGGTGTATCAGAGTGGAGGCTGGGACCAGCTGAAGCTGGAAACCACAGAGGTCTTGTTGGTGCTGGTTGGTGCTGGTTGATGTATCAGAGTGGAGGCTGGGACCAGCTGAAGCTGGAAACCACAGAGGTCTGGTTGGTGCTGGTGGGTGCTGGTTGGTGCTGGTTGGTGTATCAGAGTGGAGGCTGGGACCAGCTGAAGCTGGAACCCACAGAGGTCTGGTTGGTGCTGGTTGGTGCTGGTTGGTGTATCAGAGTGGAGGCTGGGACCAGCTGAAGCTGGAAACCACAGAGGTCTGGTTGGTGCTGGTGGGTGCTGGTCGGTGCTGGTTGGTGTATCAGAGTGGAGGCTGGGACCAGCTGAAGCTGGAAACCACAGAGGTCTGGTTGGTGCTGGTTGGTGCTGGTTGGTTTGTCAGAGTGGAGGCTGGGACCAGCTGAAGGTGGAAACCACAGAGGTCTGGTTGGTGCTGGTTGGTGCTAGTTGGTTTGTCAGAGTGGAGGCTGGGACCAGCTGAAGGTGGAAACCACAGAGGTCTGGTTGGTGCTGGTTGGTGCTGGTTGGTGTATCAGAGTGGAGGCTGGGACCAGCTGAAGCTGGAAACCACAGAGGTCTGGTTGGTGCTGGTTGGTGCTGGTTGGTGTATCAGAGTGGAGGCTGGGACCAGCTGAAGCTGGAAACCACAGAGGTCTGGTTGGTGCTGGTTGGTGCTGGTTGGTGTATCAGAGTGGAGGCTGGGACCAGCTGAAGCTGGAAACCACAGAGGTCTGGTTGGTGCTGGTTGGTGCTGGTTGGTGTATCAGAGTGGAGGCTGGGACCAGCTGAAGGTGGAAACCAC
The DNA here is from genome assembly GCA_023101725.1 of Atherinomorus stipes. Lineage (NCBI taxonomy): Eukaryota > Metazoa > Chordata > Actinopteri > Atheriniformes > Atherinidae > Atherinomorus > Atherinomorus stipes. The sequence continues at coordinate 20,882 of JALJCO010005317.1, forward strand.
AGAGGTCTGGTTGGTGCTGGTTGGTGCTGGTGGGTGCTGGTTGGTGCTGGTTGGTGTATCAGAGTGGAGGCTGGGACCAGCTGAAGCTGGAAACCACAGAGGTCTGGTTGGTGCTGGTTGGTGCTGGTTGGTGTGTCAGAGTGGAGGCTGGGACCAGCTGAAGCTGGAAACCACAGAGGTCTGGTTGGTGCTGGTGGGTGCTGGTCGGTGCTGGTTGGTGTATCAGAGTGTAGGCTGGGACCAGCTGAAGCTGGAAACCACAGAGGTCTGGTTGGTGCTGGTTGGTGCTGGTTGGTTTGTCAGAGTGGAGGCTGGGACCAGCTGAAGGTGGAAACCACAGAGGTCTGGTTGGTGCTGGTTGGTGCTAGTTGGTTTGTCAGAGTGGAGGCTGGGACCAGCTGAAGGTGGAAACCACAGAGGTCTGGTTGGTGCTGGTTGGTGCTGGTTGGTGTATCAGAGTGGAGGCTGGGACCAGCTGAAGCTGGAAACCACAGAGGTCTTGTTGGTGCTGGTTGGTGCTGGTTGATGTATCAGAGTGGAGGCTGGGACCAGCTGAAGCTGGAAACCACAGAGGTCTGGTTGGTGCTGGTTGGTGCTGGTTGGTGTATCAGAGTGGAGGCTGGGACCAGCTGAAGCTGGAACCCACAGAGGTCTGGTTGGTGCTGGTTGGTGCTGGTTGGTGTATCAGAGTGGAGGCTGGGACCAGCTGAAGCTGGAAACCACAGAGGTCTGGTTGGTGCTGGTTGGTGCTGGTTGGTGCTGGTTGGTGTATCAGAGTGGAGGCTGGGACCAGCTGAAGCTGGAAACCACAGAGGTCTGGTTGGTGCTGGTTGGTGCTGGTTGGTGCTGGTTGGTGTATCAGAGTGGAGGCTGGGACCAGCTGAAGCTGGAAACCACAGAGGTCTGGTTGGTGCTGGTGGGTGCTGGTTGGTGCTGGTTGGTGTATCAGAGTGGAGGCTGGGACCAGCTGAAGCTGGAACCCACAGAGGTCTGGTTGGTGCTGGTTGGTGCTGGTTGGTGTATCAGAGTGGAGGCTGGGACCAGCTGAAGCTGGAAACCACAGAGGTCTGGTTGGTGCTGGTTGGTTTGTCAGAGTGGAGGCTGGGACCAGCTGAAGGTGGAAACCACAGAGGTCTGGTTGGTGCTGGTTGGTGCTGGTTGGTGCTGGTTGGTGTATCAGAGTGGAGGCTGGGACCAGCTGAAGGTGGAAACCACAGAGGTCTGGTTGGTGCTGGTTGGTGCTGGTTGGTGTATCAGAGTGGAGGCTGGGACCAGCTGAAGGTGGAAACCACAGAGGTCTGGTTGGTGCTGGTTGGTGTATCAGAGTGGAGGCTGGGACCAGCTGAAGCTGGAAACCACAGAGGTCTGGTTGGTGCTGGTTGGTGTATCAGAGTGGAGGCTGGGACCAGCTGAAGGTGGAAACCACAGAGGTCTGGTTGGTGCTGGTTGGTGCTGGTGGGTGCTGGTTGGTGCTGGTTGGTGTATCAGAGTGGAGGCTGGGACCAGCTGAAGCTGGAAACAGCCTGCAGCTGATAAAACTTTGTCCCAGCGTCACGTGTCGTGGTCGGGTGAGTTTGTGAGTCCCGGCTCAGAGGTGGTTTCAGAGTTAAACATTGACCTGAAGCAGCTCCACGCTGACAGGAAGCAGTTTAACATCCTGTACGTGTGTGTGTGTGTGTGTGCATGTGTACATGCACGTGTACATGTGTGTGTGTGTGTGTGTGTGTGTGTGTGCATGTGTACATGCACGTGTACAGGTGTGTGTGTGTGTGTGTGCATGTGTACATGCACGTGTACATGTGTGTGTGTGTGTGTGTGCATGTGTACATGCATGTGTACATGTGTGTGTGTGTGTGTGTGTGGGGGGGGGGGGTGTGCGTGTGCGTGAGACCACCTGCCGGGTGGTCTTCCCAAAACAATGGAAGCTACAGTTTAAAAATAACATTGTTTTCATGGCAGCTTATTTTTGCTTTTTCTGCTTCAGTTGAGGTTTTATTTGATTCACTATATTTTCATATTAGACCTGTTATATTAATAAAACAAACAAAAAAAACAACAACATGAAAATATAGCAATTTTCCTGATGCTGTTCATATTAAATCTATTTCAGCATGCTTGTTTCTCTTTCGTTAGTTGTTTTGCAAACATTTTGATTTAATGATATTTATTTCATATTTTCATTCTAAGTTTCTTACATTTAAAAACTGGATTTTTAGAATAATTTTTCTCTATCATTTGATTATTTCATGATAAGAAGATTTAATAGAACATTTTCCTTCTCTAATTTCACATTTTAATGGTTTTATTTAATCTTCCCCAACATGTTTTATTTAAATAGTTATTTAAGACGAATGTAGGTGAATTATTTTACTATTTTCTCAGTCAGCTGTATGAAATTGATTAGGCCGCGCCCCCGCGCGGGTTGGCCACGCCCCTGCCGCTTGTCCCCGCCCCCTCCAGCCTCAGGCGGGGGCTGTCTCATTCAGCTGTGTGAGGAGACACTGTCAGCATCCGTCTTCATGAGCGTCTGAGTGGACGGATGTGGCAGCATGCGGCGGGGCAGAGGTGCATGCTGGGATTGTTCAGGCGTTTGGGGATTGATTGTGAGAGAGGACGAGCGAGGTGGGTTCACACCTAGAGAGAGAGAGAGAGAGAGAGGAATGTGTGTGTGCTGGTTAATGAGTGACAGGAGGGAGGTGTGTGTCGGTGTGTGCAGCAGAAAAGCAGGTTTCTTATCGTGATGGAAGCAAACATCACACACGCACACACGTGTTTACTGTACATGAGGCGAATATTCAGTGATGATGCAGGATTCAGATTATTAACAGGAATAAATAATCACGTAGAAATGAAGCCATGCCGTCTTTCACTATGATTTTAAAAACTCCTTTAGATTACATCTACTTTTTTTCAGAGATTTCATAAGATATTTATATATTTGTATGTTTGTTTATGCATAAAAAACTGTGATTTTTACTTTAAGACTGATTTTTTATTTGTAATCTTTTACTCATTATTAATTTTAATGACATTTATTAGATATGATTTATTGTTCATTTGCATGTTTATTCAGTTATTTGCTTATATAGTTATTTTATATTTGGTTTCATGTTTGAGTTCATTTTCTTTAATTTATTAATGAATAAATAATAATAATAATAATCATGTTATTATTATTATTATTATCATTATTGTCATAAATCTATTTGTTTATTGCTCTTTTTGTATAATCATCATTCTTCTATTTATTTATTTATTTATTTACTTTCTATTTGTTTATTTATTTTCATTCATGCACTCGTTCAGTTGCATTTATTATTATTATTATCATTGTTGTTTTTGTTATTATTATTGCCACGTTTATTGATTACTTGTTTACCATGTTTGTTTGTGTACCAGTAACCGTGTCTCTCTCTGACCTCCAGACTCCGGCCTGTTCAGTTCTGAGGGTCCAGTCCTCCAGACTCAGACCAGCAACCCAGGTGAGCCACCGATGATCCTCCAGAGGTCGCCACACCCGCACCGTCCGCCATCTCCATTCACTTCCTATCTTCTTCTCTCAGGTGCCACCTCCCCGACTGTGGGTGGGGCTCCAGGGGGCGCTGTGGGGTCTCCGGGGCCCAAACGCAGTGGTTCTGGAACTGGGAACACCCTGAAGGTAAGAGCTGGTGGTCCTGGCAGGACTGTTGTGGTGTCTGAGGGAGAGTTAATGACGTGGCGACTGCTGTCTGTCTCAGCGCTGGCTCACCAGTCCCGTCCGGAGGCTGAGTCAGGGAAAAGCCGACGGGCAGAAGAAGCCTCCAATCAGAACCAGGAGGCGGGACAACCGGCCAGAGCTGGCGACACCGCTCACCATCAACGCGCAGACGGTAGGAAAACGGAGAAAACGCAGCTTTCACAGGAGAAAGCAACGCGTGACCAGAACTGCTTCTCTGATTCTGCAGAAGGCAAGGAAGGAGGAGGCGGGGCAAAGCGGAGGGGAGGAGGAGCCTGAGGAGGAAAGCCACACACCCCTACCCCCTCCCATGCAGATCATTAAAGACCCCAATAACCCTGAGGTAAAACTGCACCTGTTAACAAAAACCCGAGCAGGTTCGGACTTTTCATGGACAAAACTCTGGATGTAGAACATGTGAAGAGTGAAAACCAAAGATGATTGTCCCTCCTCAGGCTCTGGACTCCGATCAGGGCTCCAACGAGTCGGACACCGAGCAGAGGAACAAAGCCCTGAGAGGACGCATGTAAGACCTGCAGGAAGTCTGAGAATAAAAACAGAGTTTTGGAGGGAGACGTGAATGATGTGACCGTGTGTCTGTCCAGGTTCGTCGTTAACGAGATGGTCCAGTCAGAGAAGGACTTTGTAAAGGATCTGGGAGTCATCGTCGAGGTGAGACATTGAATTAAATCATGACAAGCAGCATATAAAACAGCCATGAAGAAGAAGCCGTCCTCAGAATTGCTGTCGTCTGCAGGGCTTCATGTCCAGGCTGGAGGTCAGAGGCATTCCCGAGGACATGAGAGGGAAGGACAAGATTGTCTTCGGCAACATCCAGCAGATCTACGACTGGCACCGCGAGTCCGTGACACACGCACACGAAGCAGCCGACGATGTCCGAGTACAGTCACACTCACTGTGGCTTTCTGTTTCAGCTTCTTCCTGGTGGAGCTGGAGCGCTGCGTCCAGAACCACGACCTGCTGGCGGACCTCTTCATCAGACACGTGAGTCCAGTCACAGACATCAACTCCAGGACGTGGATAACCCACTGTCCTCTCAGTCCTGGTCTGAACCTGCTTTAGAACTCAGAGCCTGACTAGGGACTATAGTTGGAACATGACTCATGTTGATAGTTCTGATCCTGACTCTGGACTGGATCTTAAACTTGGTTCTAACTCAGAGCCTGACTAGGGACTATAGTTGGAACATGACTCATGTTGATAGTTCTGATCCTGACTCTGGACTGGATCTTAAACTTGGTTCTAACTCAGAGCCTGACTAGGGACTATAGTTGGAACATGACTCATGTTGATAGTTCTGATCCTGACTCTGGACTTGATCTTAAACTATATTCTAACTCGGTGCCTGACTAGGGACTATAGTTGGAACATGACTCATGTTGATAGTTCTGATCCTGACTCTGGACTGAAACTTAAACTTGATTCTAACTCGGTACCTGACTAGGGACTACAGTTGGAACTTGACTTTGGTTCATGAAAGAGGACCTGATTTAGGCTATCTTGACTTGGAACTTGATGACTTGGGAGCTGGCACAGGACTATCTTTTGTAATTTTAGAAAGATAACTCAGAATTTATTTCAGAGGCAGATTTAGACTTGACGAAGGACTTGACCTGCACTCAACTGTGGAGTTCTAGTCATGTCTAGCCACTGAAAGTAACTTTGGACCTTTTTCAGTATTCCACATCTGTTAGGACTTGGCTGTAGTATCATAGAAGAGTGGCATGGAGTGGTATCGTCATGACTACCAGTCCGATTCATCTGCCAGCCACTTGTTGATGTGTTGATGTGTCTTGTGTTTGTTGCAGGAGCGCCGACTGCACATGTACATTGTTTACTGTCAGAACAAGCCGAGGTCTGAGTTCATTGTCATCGAATATGAGACTTTCTTTGAGGTAATGTAGCTCTTGTTTTTTCTGTTCTATTTATCTTTTATGATTCTCTGTACATGCTTTTATGTGTTTTCTTCTTATTTTCACATTTAATGTTTGATAAATCTTTTTCATAATTCCATACTTTTAAAAAACCTCCTGGTTAAAGACAGGTAAATAAGAACCTCAGATATGTGGTTGTACATGGAGGTTTTACTAAATCAGTAGCTTTGTAAGCGAGGTTTGATGGGGACTCGGAATGTAACGATATGAAAATTTAATATCACGATTATTGTGACCAAAATGATCACGGTTATCATTTTTATCGCGGTGTTATAAAAATACCCCCCAGGATCTTTAAAAATATCCAAAATGGCTCTAAATTTCTACTTTGTCTTTTATAAAGGAGGAAAAATCTCAAGAGAACTGTCCACGTGGGCGCCTTTGTTGCCTTCCGCCATGTTTTCACAAGTTAAATATTGCAAACTGCGACTACTACTGCTTTTCCAGCCAATGAGCAAGATCATTTGGAGTTTTTCAAAGTGCGGTAATCAGTCACGTTTAGATACGTATCGTTAGATAATTAAAATTCGAAACAGTATTGCTAATCGTTGGGAATTTTATCACGATTAACCATTTTACCGGTAACCGTTACATCCCTAATGGGGACAAACAGCAAACATCTGTCTCGTTCTGTCTGTCTGCAGGAGATCCAGCATGAGATCAGTTGCAGGATGTCCATCAGCGATTATCTGATCAAACCCATCCAGAGAATCACCAAGTACCAGCTGCTGCTCAAGGTCTGTTCGGACCTTTAAACTGCGCCTGTCCACAGCCACAGTCATTGTAATATAAGTGTCTCCATAAGGATTCAGAGTCTATATAATATGTTTTCGTGTCTACCAAAGGTCCTAAGGATTGAACGTGACCTTAGATTGAGAATTATTTGGATTTTCTGAATGGATGTAGTCCTGATTGGCACTGATAAAGGGTTTCATTTAGAACTTCCCTGTTTTGGAGTAGCTAGAAAACTGACTTGGGATGTAATTCAGACTTTTTGGTCCCAACATTAAACTTGGGTCACATCGTTGTGGACATGAAGTAGTTTTCTGGACTCGTGGTGGACTGGTGGCCTGTCCAGGGTACAGCCAGTCTTTCTCATAGTAGCTGCTGGACTAGACTCCAGCCCCCAGCAACCCTGCATTGGAATAAGCGGATAGGACGGATGGACAGACAGACAGGCTTTTTGTTCCGGTCCAAATGGACCGTTGTCCACTTGATTAAGAATTTGTTTGTCTTGACTTTGAACTAAATGTGGGATAGATCCTGGACTTGGTCTGTACAACATATTTTGGTCTCATCGTTCTTGAACTTGACTCAGAACTTGTTTGTCTTGACAAAGAACTTAACAGTTTTGACCAGGGACTTGATGGCTTTGACTAGACTTGCAGGTCTCAACTCTGGAGCGCTTTCTATGGATTTGTTTGACTTTTTGGACTGTAGCCCCTAGACCGGGGCTGTCCATGTCCAGTCCTCCAGAGCTACTATTCTGCACAATGTGGTTGTGTTCCTTCTCCAACAAACCTGAATCCGTGATTGGTTCGTTACCAGCCTCTGCAGAGCTGAATCGCACGATTGGTTTGTTACCAGCCTCTGCAGAGCTGAATGACATGATTGGTTCATTACCAGCCTCTGCAGAGCTGAATGACATGATTGGTTCGTTACCAGCCTCTGCAGAGCTGAATAACATGATTGGTTCGTTACCAACCTCTGCAGAGCTGAATGACATGATTGGTTCACTACCACCCTCTGCAGAGCTGAATGACATGATTGGTTCGCTACAAGCCTCTGCAGAGCTGAATGACATGATTGGTTCACTACCAGCCTCTTCAGAGCTGAATAACATGATTGGTTCACTACCAGCCTCTGCAGAGCTGAAGGAGATGAATGGTTCGTTACTAGCCTCTGCAGAGCTGAGTGACATGATTGGTTCGTTACCAGCCTCTGCAGAGCTGAATGGCATGATTGGTTCGCAACCAGCCTCTGCAGAGCTGAATAACATGATTGGTTTGTTACTAGCCTCTCCAGAGCTGAATGACATGATTGGTTCGCAACCAGCCTCTGCAGAGCTGAATGACATGATTGGTTCGTTACTAGCCTCTCCAGAGCTGAATGACATGATTGGTTCGTTGCCAGCCTCTGCAGAGCTGAATGACATGAATGGTTCGTTACTAGCCTGTCCAGAGCTGAGTGACATGATTGGTTCGCTACCAGCCTCTGCACAGCTGAATGACATGATTGGTTCGTTACCAGCCTCTGCAGAGCTGAATAACATGATTGGTTCACTACCAGCCTCTGCAGAGCTGAATGACATGATTGGTTCGTTACTAGCCTCTCCAGAGCTAAGTGACATGATTCGTTCGTTACCAACCTCTGCAGAGCTGAATGACATGATTGGTTCGCAACCAGCCTCTGCAGAGCTGAGTGACATGATTGGTTCGTTACCAACCTCTGCAGAGCTGAATGACATGATTGGTTCGTTACCAGCCTCTGCAGAGCTGAATAACATGATTGGTTCACTACCAGCCTCTGCAGAGCTGAATGACATGATTGGTTCCCTAACAGCCTCTGCAGAGCTGAATGACATGAATGGTTCGTTACTAGCCTCTCCAGAGCTGAGTGACATGATTGGTTCGCTACCAGCCTCTGCAGAGCTGAATGACATGATTGGTTCACTACCAGCCTCTGCGGAGCTGAATGACATGATTGGTTCGTTACTAGCCTCTCCAGAGCTGAGTGACATGATTGGTCTGTTACCAACCTCTGCAGAGCTGAATAACATGATTGGTTCGTTACCAACCTCTGCAGAGCTGAATGACATGATTGGTTCACTACCAGCCTCTGCAGAGCTGAATGACATGATTGGTTCGTTACTCGCCTCTCCAGAGCTGAGTGACATGATTGGTTCGCTACCAGCCTCTGCAGAGCTGAATGACATGATTGGTTCACTACCAGCCTCTGCGGAGCTGAATGACATGATTGGTTCGTTACCAGCCTCTGCAGAGCTGAGTGACATGATTGGTTCGTTACCAGCCTCTGCAGAGCTGAATAACATGATTGGTTCACTACCAGCCTCTGCAGAGCTGAATGACATGATTGGTTCGTTACTAGCCTCTCCAGAGCTAAGTGACATGATTTGTTCGTTACCAACCTCTGCAGAGCTGAATGACATGATTGGTTCGCAACCAGCCTCTGCAGAGCTGAGTGACATGATTGGTTCGTTACCAGCCTCTGCAGAGCTGAATAACATGATTGGTTCACTACCAGCCTCTGCAGAGCTGAATGACATGATTGGTTCCCTAGCAGCCTCTGCAGAGCTGAATGACATGAATGGTTCGTTACTAGCCTCTCCAGAGCTGAATGACATGAATGGTTCGTTACTAGCCTCTCCAGAGCTGAGTGACATGATTGGTTCGCTACCAGCCTCTGCAGAGCTGAATGACATGATTGGTTCGTTACCAGCCTCTGCGGAGCTGAATGACATGATTGGTTCGCTACCAGCCTCTGCAGAGCTGAATGACATGATTGGTTCACTACCAGCCTCTGCGGAGCTGAATGACATGATTGGTTCGTTACTAGCCTCTCCAGAGCTGAGTGACATGATTGGTCTGTTACCAACCTCTGCAGAGCTGAATAACATGATTGGTTCGTTACCAACCTCTGCAGAGCTGAATGACATGATTGGTTCACTACCAGCCTCTGCAGAGCTGAATGACATGATTGGTTCGTTACTCGCCTCTCCAGAGCTGAGTGACATGATTGGTTCGCTACCAGCCTCTGCAGAGCTGAATGACATGATTGGTTCACTACCAGCCTCTGCGGAGCTGAATGACATGATTGGTTCGTTACCAGCCTCTGCAGAGCTGAATGACATGATTGGTTCGTTACCAGCCTCTGCAGAGCTGAATAACATGATTGGTTCACTACCAGCCTCTGCAGAGCTGAATGACATGATTGGTTCGTTACTAGCCTCTCCAGAGCTAAGTGACATGATTTGTTCGTTACCAACCTCTGCAGAGCTGAATGACATGATTGGTTTGCAACCAGCCTCTGCAGAGCTGAGTGACATGATTGGTTCGTTACCAGCCTCTGCAGAGCTGAATAACATGATTGGTTCACTACCAGCCTCTGCAGAGCTGAATGACATGATTGGTTCCCTAACAGCCTCTGCAGAGCTGAATGACATGAATGGTTCGTTACTAGCCTCTCCAGAGCTGAATGACATGAATGGTTCGTTACTAGCCTCTCCAGAGCTGAGTGACATGATTGGTTCGCTACCAGCCTCTGCAGAGCTGAATGACATGATTGGTTCGTTACCAGCCTCTGCGGAGCTGAATGACATGATTGGTTCGTTACCAGCCTCTGCGGAGCTGAATGACATGATTGGTTCGTTACTAGCCTCTCCAGAGCTGAGTGACATGATTGGTTCGCTACCAGCCTCTGCAGAGCTGAATGACATGATTGGTTCGTTACCAGCCTCTGCAGAGCTGAATAACATGATTGGTTCACTACCAGCCTCTGCAGAGCTGAATGACATGATTGGTTCGTTACTAGCCTCTCCAGAGCTAAGTGACATGATTTGTTCGTTACCAACCTCTGCAGAGCTGAATGACATGATTGGTTCGCAACCAGCCTCTGCAGAGCTGAGTGACATGATTGGTTCGTTACCAGCCTCTGCAGAGCTGAATAACATGATTGGTTCACTACCAGCCTCTGCAGAGCTGAATGACATGATTGGTTCCCTAACAGCCTCTGCAGAGCTGAATGACATGAATGGTTCGTTACTAGCCTCTCCAGAGCTGAATGACATGAATGGTTCGTTACTAGCCTCTCCAGAGCTGAGTGACATGATTGGTTCGCTACCAGCCTCTGCAGAGCTGAATGACATGATTGGTTCGTTACCAGCCTCTGCGGAGCTGAATGACATGATTGGTTCGTTACCAGCCTCTGCGGAGCTGAATGACATGATTGGTTCGTTACTAGCCTCTCCAGAGCTGAGTGACATGATTGGTCTGTTACCAACCTCTGCAGAGCTGAATAACATGATTGGTTCGTTACCAGCCTCTGCAGAGCTGAATAACATGATTGGTTCACTACCAGCCTCTGCAGAGCTGAATGACATGATTGGTTCGTTACCAACCTCTGCAGAGCTGAATGACATGATTGGTTCACTACCAGCCTCTGCAGAGCTGAATGACATGATTGGTTCGTTACTAGCCTCTCCAGAGCTGAGTGACATGATTGGTTCGTTACCAGCCTCTGCAGAGCTGAATAACATGATTGGTTCACAACCAGCCTCTGCAGAGCTGAATGACATGATTGGTTCGTTACTAGCCTCTCCAGAGCTGAGTGACATGATTGGTTCGCTACCAGCCTCTGCAGAGCTGAATGACATGATTGGTTCGTTACCAGCCTCTGCAGAGCTAAATAACATGATTGGTTCACTACCAGCCTCTGCAGAGCTGAATGACATGATTGGTTCGTTACTAGCCTCTCCAGAGCTAAGTGACATGATTAGTTCGTTACCAACCTCTGCAGAGCTGAATGACATGAATGGTTCATTCCTAGCCTCTCCAGAGCTGAGTAACATGATTGGTTCCCTACCAGCCTCTGCAGAGCTGAATGACATGATTGGTTCGTTACCAGCCTCTGCAGAGCTGAATGACATGATTGGTTCGTTACTAGCCTCTCCAGAGCTGAATGACATGATTGGTTCGTTACCAGCCTCTGCAGAGCTGAATGACATGATTGGTTCGTTACCAACCTCTGCAGAGCTAAGTGACATGATTTGTTCGTTACCAACCTCTGCAGAGCTGAATGACATGATTGGTGCGCAACCAGCCTCTGCAGAGCTGAATAACGTGATTGGTTCCCTACCAGCCTCTGCAGAGCTGAATGACATGATTGGTTCCCTACCAGCCTTTGCAGAGCTGAATGACATGATTGGTGCGCAACCAGCCTCTACAGAGCTGAATAACGTGATTGGTTCCCTACCAGCCTCTGCAGAGCTGAATGACATGATTGGTTCCCTACCAGCCTCTGCAGAGCTGAGTGACATGATTGGTTCGTTACCAGCCTCTGCACAGCTGAATGGCATGATTGGTTCGTTACCAGCCTCTGCAGAGCTGAATAACATGATTGGTTTGTTACCAGCCTCTGCAGAGCTGAATAACATGATTGGTTTGTTACCAGCCTCTGCAGAGCTGAGTGACATGATTGGTTCGTTACCAGCCTCTGCAGGGCTGAATGACATGATTGGTTCCCTACCAGCCTCTGCAGAGCTGAGTGACATGATTGGTTTGCTACCAGCCTCTGCAGAGCTGAATAACATGATTGGTTTGCTACCAGCCTCTGCAGAGCTGAGTGACATGATTGGTTCGTTACCAGCCTCTGCAGAGCTGAATTACATGTGCATGAGGGATTTAGCCGTTTGATTCAGGTGTGTTGGAGAGGGGATGCCCTTAAAATTGCAGGATAGTAGCTCTGGAGGACGGGGAACCCCTGCCCTAAACACTGGAAGACCTACCCCTGTCCGTCTGTGGGGTTGACTTTGTGGAATCTTTTAAAAACAGTTCATTTGGTCGGTAATTACCTGGGTTTTTTTTTTATCTTTTTTTTCCTTGTTACTGTTTTGACTATGTGATCATGTTGAACCTATACTTCCCCTTTTTTGTACAGAGATGAGATTTTTATCAGTGAAAAGCACTTTCTAAGCTAATTTTACTTTCCTATCTTAACACCGTATTTGTATAGATTATGTGGTGAGTTAATGGTACGGCTAACAGATTGTGACAGACCTGAATGAACTGCTTCTATTTTTTTGTCAGGATTTTCTCAAATACACGGCTAAAGCCGGACTGGACTGTGAGGAGATTGAGGTGAGTCCCTAACACTCTTCATTTTTTTCGATCATTTTGAGAACTCTCTAGATTCATCTTTCAACTTGGCCAGAGTAAATAAAGAAGTGAAATGATGTTGATAGCCCCCTGGTGGCTGGTTGCAGTATTCTTGTGCATTTCTTCTGCCACATGCTGAGGGGAGTTGATCATTTTCTATCAGTGTGTTATTGATTGGTTAATATTTGTAAAATCCACATTTTCTTGCTTAGTTCTACTCAGACTTATCTGTCATATTGTAGAAATTTGCTCAAAGATGCAAAACTTCACTGTGAAGAAGTATCTTGTCATCTTTGACAGCTCTTTCTGTCTTATGTCCAAAGAGCAGGAGACAAAGAGCTGTTTCTGTGAAGGAGATGATAAATGATTCACTAAGGATGGTGAATCATTGGCCTGTGGTGGATCACAAGCCTTTGTAATATTTAGCGGCTGTGCGTGTCTTGTGTACAGAAAGCCGTGGAGCTGATGTCATTGGTTCCCAAACGCTGCAACGACATGATGAACCTGGGACGCCTGCAGGGATACGAGGTACACCTGCTTGTCTGAGCTGGAGACTGCAGCTTTGTGGTTTTAAAGGAATAGTACACCCACAGAATGATGGTCCTTCATCTTCTCCTCATCCTCATGCTGAGCAAGACTCTGGAGCACTTTTTTAATATCTCAAATGCAGCCGGTGATCCGGGGGGGGGGGGGGGGGGTCAATCAAATATAATATAACTGAACAAAATATCTTCAGTCTCTAAAAATCTACTAAATGATGGTTTCCAGTAAATTCTGGACGCTACCCACTCAGGACACTTGGATTACATTGGATGAGCAGTATGGAGGAATATTGACAAGTTTTTGTGGACTTTTATGGACCTTTTTGGTTCAGTTGCCATTGAACTCCATTATATAAAAAGTTGGGGACCCCCCCCCCCCCCCCCCCCCCCAGATCTCCGACTGCATTTGAGATATTAAAGTGCTCCAGAGTCTTGCTCAGCATGAGGATGAGGAGAAGATGAAGGACTATCATTCTGTGGGGTACTATCCCTTTAAAAAAGACCCGCCCCACCTACTGAGCTTTCCCTCAAAACTAGACATCAATCCAATTGATACCTCTCTTTTTTTGACCCACCATCTAAAGGTTCAGTGTCTAAATTATACAGAAACATATCCATATTGTCGTGCCCGTCTCTGGATAGGAATAGAACAACATGGGAACAGGACTTGGGACCCTTTGCCGATGACCAGTGGGACTCTATATTACGGGCAATACACAAAACCTCACTTTGTGTAAGACATTGCTTACTTCAGTTTAAAATTGTGCACCGTGTCCACACGTGTAAGACTAAACTGGCTAGTTTTTACCCTACCCTCAGTCCAATCTGTGACAAATCCAAACCCAACAAAAGTACCCTCTTTTACATGTATTGACTGTCCCCCCAAATGCAGATATTCTGGAACAATGTCTTTAATAACTTGTCTGAAATTTTGGGCAGGACTCTCGTCCCTAGCCCAACTCGTGCTCTGTTTGGCATTGCCGCTGGTGGGGGCTCTCATTTGACACTTACTGAGCAACATACGATCACTTTTGCCTCACTCCTGGCGGAGGTTGGAGGTGGAGGGATGCTGCCCCACCCACGCCGAGCCAATGGCTTCAAGACATAATGACCTGTCACAAGTTGGAGATGCTCCGCTTCTCTATCTGTGGCTCAGAGGAAAAGTTCTATAAAACATGGGACCCATTTTTATTAGATTTTAATAACTCTCAAACAACACAGACTTGAAATGGGCCTCAGTTTTTGGCCCTTGACATGACTGTATTTAGCCTGACTCCTGTGAGGGGGCTACACCATAAGCTCATCCTTAGAACTGTGCGTCAAGATGCTGTACCAATACTACGGGGGGGGTTCTACTTTGTGATCAACATGTTCAGTGTCTTTCAACCTGTATGGAAAATCAAATAAAAATATTTGAAATTTAATTAAAAAGGCCTGCTACAGTATCCAAGGTGGTCCATAACCCCCCATTAAAAAGAAATGAAAACATTTTGAAAGAAATTAACAAATGTGTAAGAACAAATGCAACTGAGGTCCTGCACGTGTTAATGTTCATGAGTCAGATGTGAATGTTTGGAGCAGAAATGCTGGCGTTTAGGAAGCTCGTGTCTGTCTCGTCCAGGGCAAGCTGACGTCTCAGGGCAAGCTGCTGCAGCAGGAGACCTTCTGCGTCTGGGAGCAGGACGGGGGAGTTCTGTCTCGCAGCAAAGAGCGCAGAGTCTTCCTCTTCGAGCAGATCGTCATCTTCAGCGAGCTGCTGCGGAAAGGCTCCAACAACCCGGGGTACCAGTTCAAGAACAGCATCAAGGTGAGTCCAGAGCTGAAGGTGCATGGGAGCGCCGGAGCTCGGTCTCATGGCCGCGCTTGTGTGTGATCAGGTGAGTTACCTGGCGATGCAGGAGAGCGTGGACGGAGACCCCTGTAAGTTTGTGCTGTGGTCCCGCGGCTCGGCGGAGCGCTTCACGCTGCAGGCGTCCTCCGCCAGCATCAAGATAACCTGGGTGGAAACCATCGCCGCGCTGCTGGACGCTCAGAACAACTTCCTGTCCGGTGAGTCCAAGAACATCCTTCAATCTCTTCCACCGCTTTTATTCGTTTAAAACATCCCCGTTTATTTATCAGCTTTCTCAAATTGCTCTTATTACAAGTGTTTTTAATTAACAGTAACAGTCAGAAATATCCTTGAATCTTTTAGCCAAGTGACCTCATAAATACAGGTATTACAGGGGGGGGTTCCTTTCTGAAAGACATTTCTGTACCTTCATGGTCCATTTTTGTACCTTATCAAGCTGTATGAGTTAATAAAGTACAATTAAACCAATTAAAGATGATGAATAAAAGTCAATAAAATAGAGATTATGACAACAATCAAAGATGCTAATAATAAATGAATAATTATTATAGAAAAATTAGGCCAAACACATATATAATTATACATATAATTATTACTATGATTATTATGAAAATCATGATATAATAACTATAATACTTTGCTTTGGAGTGCCTTGCGAAAGTATTCAGAACTCACTCCAGAAGTTCAGTGAGGATCTCTGAATGATCCAATGTTGTCCTAAATGACTGATGATGATAAATGGAATCCACCTGTGTGTAATCAAGTCTCCATATAAATGCACCTGCTCTGTGATAGTCTTAGGGTTCTGTTTAAAGCGTAGAAAGCAGCATGAAGACCAAGGAACACACCAGGCAGGTCCGAGATACTGTTGTGGAGAAGTTTAAAGCCGGATTTGGATACAAAAAGATTTCCCAAGCTTTAAATATCTCAAGGAGCACTGTGCAAGCAATCATATTGAAATGGAAGGAGTATCAGACCACTGCAAATCTACCAAGACCCGGCCGTCCCTCCAAACTTTCATCTCAAACAAGGAGAAAACTGATCAGAGATGCAGCCAAGAGGCCCATGATCACTCTGGATGAACTGCTGAGATCTACAGCTGAGGTGAGAGAGTCTGTCCATAGGACAACAATCAGTCGTACACTGCACAAATCTGGCCTTTATGGAAGAGTGGCAAGAAGAAAGCCATTTCTCAAAGATATCCATAAAAAGTCTCGTTTAAAGTTTGCCACAAGCCACCTGGGAGACACACCAAACATGTGGAAGAAGGTGCTCTGGTCAGATGAAACCAAAATCAAACTTTTTGGTCACAATGCAAAACGATATGTTTGGCGTAAAAGCAACACAGCTCATCACCCTGAACACACCATCCCCACTGCCAAACATGGTGGTGGCAGCATCATGGTTTGGGCCTGCTTTTCTTCAGCAGGGACAGGGAAGATGGTTAAAATTGATGGGAAGATGGATGGAGCCAAATACAGGACCATTCTGGAAGAAAACCTGTTGGAGTCTGCAAAAGACCTGAGACTGGGACGGAGATTTGTCTTCCAACAGGACAATGATCCCAAACATAAAGCCAAATCTACAATGGAATGGTTCACAAATAAACGTATCCAGGTGTTAGAATGGCCAAGTCAAAGTCCAGACCTGAATCCAATGGAGAATCTGTGGAAAGAGCTGAAGACTGCTGTTCACAAACGCTCTCCATCCAACCTCACTGAGCTCCAGCTGTTTTGCAAGGAAGAATGGGCAAGAATTTCAGTCTCTCCATGTGCAAAACTGATAGAGACATACCCCAAGCGACTTGCAGCTGTAATTGCAGCAAAAGGTGGCGCTAAGAAGTATTAACGCAAGGGGGCCGAATAATATTGCACGCCCCACTTTTCAGTTTTTTATTTTTTTTAAAAGTTTAAATTATCCAATAAATTTCGTTCCACTTCACGATTGTGTCCCACTTGTTGTTGATTCTTGACAAAAAATTTTAATTTTATATCTTTATGTTTGAAGCCTGAAATGTGGCGAAAGGTTGAAAGGTTCAAGGGGGCTGAATACTTTCGCAAGGCACTGTAGGTACTTCTGGCCTCATAAAGACCAATATTGTACTTTTGAGAGAACATTTGTAAAAAAATGTACCTACAGGTACAGAAATGATCCTGTGTCATACCTCTGTTTCTGAGAATGCTCTTGTGAACTCCACAAAGGTAGACTTCCAGTACGTACCTACAAGTCTGTACTCACAACTACACGAGTATGCAGTACAAACTAGGAACTGAGAAACGGTCCTGGTGAAAATCCGGATGATGTTGCCATGCTTGGATGTGACAAACAGTTTTTCTGCTTTACATTGTGGTGCAGCTCTCCAGTCCCCCATCGAGTACCAGAGGAAAGAAGGTGGGATCACTGTGACCCGTCCGCTGTCGTCAGGACGACCACCGTCGGCCCCGCCCACCCCCAACGGCCACGCCACTCAGCCTCCGGCCGACGGCGAGCAGGACGAGCAGGTCTGGGTTCTCTGAACGCACGTCTTCCTGAATCATCCCCAGCTGTTGTCCCCAGGTCTGAACCGACCCGTCTGACCCCGCAGGAGCTGGTTCTGGTGCTGCAGGACTTCGTGGCGGTGCGGGAAGACGAGATATCGGTGTTCCGGGGAGAGAAAGTCCAGATCCTGTCGTCCAATCAGCAGGGTCAGAGTCTGGTTTACCGGCCAGCCAACAGCGACTCCCCCGCCGCCGAGGGCTGGGTGCCACGGAGCGTGCTCAGAACACAATACACACACACACGCACACACACACACTGGCTGCAGGGTCAGAGTCTGGTTTACGCTTTCTATACACACCCATGGATGGCAAGAGGCGGAAAGATGGCGGCGTGCACCTGCTCAGACTGGAACGCATCACATGACCACCCTTCCACCTCAATCTAGAGTCCGAAACCGAGGAACACGGGCCGTCATGGACCAGCAGACAGACTTTCTGGCCTTTTCTGCAGGAGTAAGGGTTCATTCACCACGATATCCACACACAGATCAGACGCTGCTCCGCTCAGGCAGCCCGGTCATCCTGAAGGACAGCAGTTTGGTCACTTATTCATCTGTAAAACACCAGAAAACTTAAAAATGATCCTTGTGGCTTTCCATTCTCTAGGACGTCCATTTTACTGGAGGTATGAAGTGCTAAAACATGACTGTTAGGGATGGAAGAAAATCCAACGTAGAAATGTTACGATGCAACCTTAATTCCAAACCTCATCAAAATGTTTTATTCCCAGAACGTCAACAACAAATCAGATGATGAAAAATTTGATGGAAAATCTTTGATTGTGAATCTGATGCAGCAACACGTCTGTAAACGTTGGAACAGGAGCAACAGAAGGTGGAGAATAATAGTTGGAGGAGACTTTAATGGGAACAGGTCGGTAACATAAGTGGGTATAAAAGGAGCATTTCAGAGTTTCAGACGGACAGATGGACAGGTACAGCTGTCAAATATGTTCCTCAGAGTAAGACTGAAGATCCCACTAATGAAAAGAGGTAAAATGATTCAGTTTCATCATGTTGTACGTTGGTTTTTGTTGTATTGGGAATAGAATATGTTGATGAGATTTATAAATTTATTGTTTTCTGTGTTAACGTTTGATAGGACGACCCAACTCTCTGTAGGGGTCATTATGGAAAATGGGAAATGATGGATTTATGGTTTATTACTGTGTAATCATGTACTTCACACACTAATTGTGCTGTGAAGTGAAAGCTGTTGATTTTTTCCTGATTTTAAAGCATCAGCTAACTGCCAGTGGCTGTTTTAGAAGTCCAGCCTGGAGAAGCCCGTTGATGGTCTCATACTGTCCCGGTCCCTGCAGGTCCACGTTAGAACTGTCTGCTCTGAAAGCTCGGACATTAATCAGTGAGAATAAATACCAGTCAGGCTGTTTACCCAAAGATTCCCGTCCCCCCCCCCCATACATGCGAGGAAGACCCGGAAATGCACGTGTGGGAAGCTGAAAGCATGGAAACACGGACTGATCCCTCACGGTGTCCTGGAGGTCTGTGTTGGGGGACCAATCGTAACGTCTGAAAATCCTCCACCACCGGTTCAGCTCCCGTACGGGACACGACACACACGGCAGCGGGATCACGGGACCTCACGTGTCGTCGGGAAACGGACATGTCGGGGTTGCCGTCGGCGACACGTTTCAGACGCCGCAGGTACTGTTAGCCTCCTCCCTCTCTCCTGGTGCTTCAACCTTCAGCAAAAAAACCACACTCCTCCCTTCTCCTCCTCTGCCCTCGCCTCATCCAATCAGATGCTGCCGCCACGCCCCTCCCCCTCCTGGAGCAGCCAATCACACTCTGATGACTTCACAAACTGCTTCCTGTGTGTCAGCAGGGGGAGGTCACATGACTGTGGTACATTACAAACATAACACCCCATTTGTCCCTAGAGAATGGGATGCAAGGAAGCTGCCGTTGCCTAGCAACCAGAGACAGTATTAAATATATTGGGAAAAAAAGAGGCATAAAGACCCATCAGCCAATCAGAAATGAGCTCTCTGAGTGTCGTCCTGTTAATATATGTATAAAGACTGAGGACACACACGCGCACACACACACACACACACTGAAGAGGAAGATTATGATGAAGACTATAATAACTGAGATTAATGAGTGTTTTTCACCTCCGTAGAGAATCCAGACGAACTGTTTGTCATATGAAAATGTGTGTGTGAGAGGCGGTGCGTGTGGCTGTCACGCCATCTCGTGTGTGTGTTTTTTCCACGGACAGTAAGGTGATGTCCTGGTGTAGCGTTGCCATGACGACTCGTGTCCATGGCGACACCCCGTTTTTTTTTTGTTTGTTTGTTTGTCTTATTTCTGTCTTCTAGCACACCAGTGCTGCCACTGCTGGCCCGGTTACCACGGCAACCGCCAGCAGCGGCCCGCCGCTGGTTAGTTTGGATATTCTGATTATGCATCCCTTGTTCGTGTACATAGACCAGATGTCCAGCTGCTCGTCCCCGGGCAGTGGACGCCGTCCGTCTCTGTCCGCATGTCAGACAGCAGCAGCCCAACCTACTGTGACTGGCCGTTTCTACGGAAACGGAAGCAGTAACTGTCTACTTCCTCTTGACCTCTCTCTCTCTCTCTCTCTCTCTCTCTCTCTCTCTCTCTCTCTCTCTCTACCTCTCAGTCTCTCTGTCCCGGTTTCTCTGGTGCCATTCTCGGACAACACCCCGGTCCTTAAGGAGCTGTGCAGCCCGTCGGGTGCTCTGCAGAGCGGTCAGGGTGGAGCGTAGTGCACGATAAAGGCTGAAGGAGGCGCGTAGCACACCTGCAAGAGTTAAAAGTAGAACGCTGTGTCTTACAGGACAGCTTTGGTTAACCCGAGTCTGTCTGAATTCAGTGTTCACATGCTAATGTGTTTTAAAAAGTTCAGTTTTCTTGTCAACTTCCAGCTGAAACAGATTCAAATTCAGCTCAGACAAGATCACTTAGTCAGATCTAACACCTGGTTACAGAAACATTTTACAACCTCACCTCTAAGAGGTTGGGTCTCTGTGTGAATGTAAATGAAGACAGAATGCAAAGATTTACAAACCTCATCAGCTTTGTTCCCAGTAGAACATAAACAACTCAGATGGTGAAACATTTGATGGAAAATCTTCTCTGGTTGTGAATCTGATGCAGCAACACGTCTGTAAAAGGTTGGAACAGGAGGAACAAAAGCTGGAAAATAATTATAGGAGACTTTAATTGGCAACAGACCAGTAACATGACTGGGAATAAAGGAGCATTTCAGAGTCTCTCAGATGGACAGATGTTCACCAATCTGAGACAACCTGGAGATTAAAGTTGTGGAACAAGTTCAGATTCACTCTACAGCGTAGAAAATCTTTAACAGGTTCAGCAAATCAGGGAAGGACAGTGCTGAACCACATATGCTGCATCCATCACAACAGCATGGCTGGAAAGAGTCCAGCCTGCCTGCAGTCCAGACCCGGTCCAGGACTGTTGAGCAGCTAGAATCCCGCATCAGGCCAGAATGGGACAGCATTCCTGTCCTAAAACTCCAGCAACTGGCACATGATGGTCAACATCACCCTGGAACTACTTTTTACTGTTTCAGATTCACCATCAGCTCATAATTTCCATCAAATGATAAAACGTCTCAGTTTCATTTTATTATTCATTTTATTTCATTTTATTTATTTTCTACCGGGAATGAAATATGTTAATGAGATCTGGAAATGATTGTATTCCGCTGAACTTCCAGAGTTGGGTTGTATAGTAGTATACGTAGTGATGACAGACATGACACTGAAAAGGATCGTCTGTCAAATGATCACATATCACTCCACTGACGTGTTAAAATCTGGATGAATCTAACAGAATCGTATCATTTCCACTCAGTCCCCGTTAACGCCGTCTAGTTATGGTCATCTGGTGCTTTAGTTCAGTTACTGCTGGTTATCTTCACACATTTTCCTCTTCATAACAAACCACCTTGATGAGCATCTGTTGGCATGAATGAAGCGGAACAATTCCGGACATCTGACGAACAGCATCGCTCTCCTATCACCGTCGGTTTAGAATAATAATAATAATGGATTAGATTTGTAAAGCGCTTTTCAAGGCACTCAAGGTGCTTCACAGTAGATCCATTATTCTTTCACTCCTCATTCGTACGTGGTGATGGTAAACTACGTATGTAGCCACAGCTGCCCTGGGACGGACTGACGGAAGCGTGGCTGCCATTTCCCACCTACGGCCCCTCCCACCACCAGAACATTCACACACATTCATACACCAGCAGTGCCCCCACTGGAGGCAAGGAGGGTTAAGTGTCCGCTAGCGAACCGCTGAGCCTTTGATCATTGGCTGACCTGCTCTACCACCTGAGCCACAGCTGCCCCAATGAAGAATGAATGAATGAATGAAGATGTCAGCATCGAGGGAATATTTT
Source organism: Atherinomorus stipes (assembly GCA_023101725.1). NCBI lineage: Eukaryota > Metazoa > Chordata > Actinopteri > Atheriniformes > Atherinidae > Atherinomorus > Atherinomorus stipes. Next base: position 42,798 of record JALJCO010005317.1, read on the forward strand.
AAAATCAGTTTGCTGCAGTATGTGTCAAACATGTTGCACAGCAGTTTGTCCATGATGGTTACATCCTTACAGATGAGCTGCAAACACAGGCAGCATGGTCTGCAGAGGGAAACAGCTGATACTGGCTGCTGTTCAGTCACCATGACCTCTGTGATGCACATACGGGCTGTGACCCTGTGTTCACACCGGATGCAAATTAAATTATTTGCGCGTCAAATTACATGTTAAGTCAATGTACAGACACAAACAGAGGCACGTTTGCTTGGGGCGACATGTTTGAGGTGAATTTGGGGCATGAAAAGCCCAAATCACGGGTCGCGCGAATGAGGCATCCTACTTGTGTGAATGAGGCGTTTAACTCGCACGAATGAGGCGTCCTACTCGTGTGAATGAGGCGTTTAACTCGCACGAATGAGGCGTCCTACTGGTGTGAATGAAGCCTCCTCCTGGTGTGAACGAAGTGTCCTCCTCGTGTGAACGAAGGGTCCTACTTGTGCGAATAAAGTGTCCTACTCGTGCGAATGAAGGATCCTACTCGTGCGAATAAAGTGTCCTACTCGTGCAAATGAAGGATCCTACTCGTGCGTATAAAGGGTCCTACTCATGCGAATAAAGTGTCCTACTCGAGCGAATAAGGCGTCCTACTCGTGCGAATAAAGCGTCCGACTCGTGCGAATAAAGTGTCCTACTCCTGCGAATAGTGACTTCCTCGTGCGAATGAAGAATCCTACTCGTGTGTATAAAGGGTCCTACTCGTGCGAATGAAGCGTCTTACTCGTGTGAATGAAGCGTCCTACTTGTGCGAATAAAGCGTCCTACTCATGCGAATGAAGCATTCTACTTGTGCAAATAAAGCGTCCTACTCGTGCGAATAAAGCGTCCTACTCGTGCGAATGGAGCGTCCTACTCGTGTGAATGAAGCGTCCTTCTCGTGCGTATAAAGGGTCCTACTCGTGCAAATAAAGCGTCCTACTCGTGCGAATGAAGCGTCCTACTCGTGCAAATAAAGCGTCCTACTCGTGCAAATAAAGCGTCCTACTCGTGCGAATGAAGCGTCCTACTCGTGTGAATGAAGCGTCCTACTCGTGCGAATAAAGCGTCCTACTCGTGTGAATGAAGCGTCCTACTCGTGCAAATAAAGCGTCCTACTCGTGCAAATAAAGCGTCCTACTCGTGCAAATAAAGCGTCCTACTCGTGTGAATGAAGCGTCCTACTCGTGTGAATGAAGCGTCCTACTCATGTGAATAAAGCGTCCTACTCGTGCGAATAAAGGGTCCTACTCGTGCAAATAAAGCGTCCTACTCGTGTGAATGAAGCGTCCTACTCGTGCAAATAAAGCGTCCTACTCGTGCAAATAAAGCGTCCTACTCGTGCGAATGAAGTGTCCTACTCGTGTGAATGAAGCGTCCTACTCGTGTGAATGAAGCGTCCTACTCGTGCGAAAGTATGAAGGTGAAAAGCGTCTACTCGTGCGAATGAAGTGTCCTACTCGTGTGAATGAAGCGTCCTACTCGTGTGAATGAAGCGTCCTACTCGTGCGAATAAAGCGTCCTACTCGTGCAAATAAAGCGTCCTACTCCTGCGAATGAAGCGTCCTACTCGTGCAAATGAAGCGTCCTACTCGTGGAAATAAAGCGTCCTACTCGTGCGAATGAAGCGTATTTTGTCTCTTCGCTAAAGCGTTTCATGCGCACGAACAATACAAGCCCAGTCATTGAAAATGGATGAGCGATATGTAAATGGACGGCACTCTGCAGCTCGCTGCTCTGTTCTACAATAAGAAGATAAAAGTGCTTTTCACAGATAAAATCACAAAGTGCTGCACATTAAAGCGGTGGAATAATACCATAAATTTGGGACTGAAAACCCGGTCAGACAAAACCTCATTAACCTGCAGCTGCAGATCTCTGCAACGGGTGTTTGATGGGATGAATCGTCACAACGCCGACACTCTGCAGCTGGAACAGAGAACCTGCAGGAATATGCGGCTCTGTCCTTGCCACATAAATAATCGGAGGTTATTTGTTATCAATCAGTATTGGAAAACGTCAGTATAATTCAAAATGAGTGTGCTCAGATGGCGGCGTCTTTGGTTTTCCGACTTCCACAGGTACAACGCTCTAACTCTGTCAAAGTACTAAAATGACCGGTTTCTGCCATGTTCACCTGATGAGGTGACTGACGGGAGACAAACCACCATCCCCCACTCCAGAGAGTTCAACCTGACGAGCAAATGAAGCGTCTTTTTCGTACGTATTATATGATCCGTTCATGTGAAAAAAGCGCCATGCGCAATCATGCGTAGAAATCCAGACATGTATGCGAATGGAGGCGTCCGGCGTGAACACAGGGTAAAGATCAACACACTGATGGCATCTTCAAGAACATCAGGATCAGGAGTTTTAGGACAGATGGGAGGAGACCAAGAAGCTGTGGTCACCTCCGTCCAAATTGGGCCCCATTTAAGGGACTAAGAGTCCACTTGACCACTACTCCTTGATCCCTAAAAGATTACGGTGACCTTTAACTGAAAGCAGAGGACGAAGTGAGGAGTGAGGCTGGACCAGGTTTCCAGCTGGAGGTGTCGTGCAGGTTCAGATTCAGGAGAGATGGTAGTTCTTGTCCACTATTACAGAGTTAAATGCTTCATGTGGTTTTAATGAGGGAAGCTGCCGCTGTTATTTAGAGCCTTCCTGAGGTCGTAACTGAACGTTGGTGACGTCACTGCTGCTGCGTCTGGTTTCCTAAACCTGGCTGCAGCCTGACGACAGGATTGAAATCCCCTCCAATTATTACTTTTCCAGCCTTTTGTTGCTCCAGGATTCAATACATTAGCCAAGGAGAACGTCATGACGTCCTGAGAGCAGTTGTGAGATCGGGGGGGGGTTGTGATGTTGATGTTAAACATTAATCAAGGCTGAACGGGTGGTTTTCAGAGCAGGTGGTCAGGGAGCTAAGGGATGAAGGCAACATGTTTGATATGTTTGACCTTTAAAGAAAAATGTAAACTATTCAAACGGGAGAAAAACGGTTTGGCAGCAGGACGAGCTGGACGTTGAGATGCCGCTGTGTGTGCTGACGTTTCACTGCCTTCACTCACAATTATGTCATTTCTGTTGGTTCTTTTACCGGAAATAAAAACGCAACGTCGTCTGAGAAAGTCGACAAACAGAATACTGACTGAACTTCATCCGTGGTACTTAAATTGAGAAAAATTATGAGCACAATATTTCCCGATCTCATTAATCAGGAGCTGAAGCTAAAAGCGGACGCGACTGTTGTGTTCGTACGGAACGGAGGCTGATTTTGTTTCCATGTCAGTGTCATGACTGTCGATGCGAAATGAAGACGGGATGTGTGAACTTGGAGTGCATGACGGCGGTTAGACTGTAGAGAACTGTGGAGGGCACTATGAAGAGTTTACGGCTGGATAATGTTGAGCATTACAGGTTCAATGAAAAAGTGGCACATTATTTAATATTTAAGGTGGAAAATGTTGCACTACGAAGGACTATGACTGTGGAGGGTTTAAGGTGGAAGATAGCACACTGTTAGGAGGCCCTGTGCGAGGTGTCGGGTGGGAGGTGGTGCACTACAGAGGGCGCAGGGTGCTGTTTGAGGCCTAGCCTTGTTGCCGCCTGGCACACTCAACTAACCAATCGAACAGTGTTATTTGTAAAGAACTAACAGCTGCTAACTGGCTGCTAACAGCTCTCTGTTGTTGTTTGTAATAAACTTCATTTTTCATCCAAAAAGCTTGTGTGGTTATTTGTGGACATGGTGGGGCCGGTCTTCCAGTCAGGGACCCTCCAACCCTGCTGATCACTGCCCTCCAGTGGTCACTGCCAGAAACTGCAGCTCCCCACAACATGAACTCATCTGGTGCCTGTTGCTGTTTACAAGTGAGATAAAACAACCTCAGATAAACAACAACAACACATCACTGTTATTATTTAATGAATAAAACAAAACCCAGAACTGATTCCAGCTGCAGGAAGGTGCAGGAGTGGTTCAGGATGAGGTCAGGATTCTGGATCACACTGAGACCTCCCTTCCACTGCTGTGATGGAGTCCAGGGGCCTCATTTATAAACTGTACGTAGGATCTTTACTAAAAGTCTACGTACGCCCAAAACCAAAAGTTTGCGTACACCCAAAAATATTCCGATTTATAAAACCGTGCATATGCACAGATTCAAACAGTTTCCCCTTTATAAGATAAGATAAGATAAGAAAAAACCTTTATTTGTCCCACAATGGGGAAATTTGCAACTCTGCAACAGCACACATACAGCGGACCAGTCTGGACCGGTCTGAACCAGTCTGGACCAGTCTAGACCAGTCTGGACCAGTCTGAACCAGTCTGGACCAGTCTAGACCAGTCTGGACCAGTCTGAACCAGTCTGGACCAGTCTAGACCAGTCTGGACCAGTCTGAACCAGTCTGGACCAGTCTGGACCAGTCTGGACCGGTCTGAACCAGTCTGAACCAGTCTGGACCGGTCTGAACCAGTCTGAACCGGTCTGAACCAGTCTGAACCAGTCTGGACCGGTCTGAACCGGTCTGAACCAGTCTGAACCAGTCTGGCCAAAGGTACAGACAGAAAAACTTACATAGACGAGGATAGATTAGGATAAATTACAGTAAGTTAAGTCGACTGCTCAGGAGTTTTAAAAACACAATGAATAAATAATGAATAAGCGTGTTTACAGACAAGTGGGTGTGTACTATTTATGAATATTCATGAATAAATAACAGACCGGTGTGTTTTCTAAATTGCAGCATAAAGAAATGATTGCACATAGTAGTTATATTTATTGGACATGATCCGAATGGTGACGGATACAAAGGCTGCACGGGTGAAAGACCTGAGGCGAGGGGGGGTCAGTCTGGACCTGAAGCTGCTCTCCAGACCGGACAGGGTGTCCTGCAGGGGGGGGGGACTCGTGGTCCAGCACGGATGTCAGTTTTGCTAGGACCCGTTTGTCTCCGACCACCTGCACTGAGTCCAGAGGACAGCAGGACAGAGCTGGACTTCCTGAGGACTTTGTCCAGCTTCCTCCTCTCCCTCTCTGTGATGCTGCTGCTCCTGCAAATACAGGTAGACCTCTGCTCCTTCACTCCAAAAGACCGCAGCCTCCTCAGGAGGACCCCCTTCACTCCAAAAGACCGCAGTCTCCTCAGGAGGACCCCCCTCACTCCAAAAGACCACAGTCTCCTCAGGAGGACCTCCTTCACTCCAAAAGACCGCAGTCTCCTCAGGAGGACCCCCTTCACTCCAAAAGACCGCAGTCTCCTCAGGAGGACCTCCTTCACTCCAAAAGACCGCAGTCTCCTCAGGAGGACCCCCTTCACTCCAAAAGACCGCAGTCTCCTCAGGAGGACCCCCCTCACTCCAAAAGACCACAGTCTCCTCAGGAGGACCTCCTTCACTCCAAAAGACCACAGTCTCCTCAGGAGGACCTCCTTCACTCCAAAAGACCGCAGTCTCCTCAGGAGGACCCCCTTCACTCCAAAAGACCGCAGTCTCCTCAGGAGGACCCCTTCACTCCAAAAGACCGCAGTCTCCTCAGGAGGACCCCCTTCACTCCAAAAGACCGCAGTCTCCTCAGGAGGACCTCCTTCACTCCAAAAGACCGCAGTCTCCTCAGGAGGACCCCCTTCACTCCAAAAGACCGCAGTCTCCTCAGGAGGACCCCCTTCACTCCAAAAGACCGCAGTCTCCTCAGGAGGACCCCCTTCACTCCAAAAGACCGCAGTCTCCTCAGGAGGACCCCCTTCACTCCAAAAGACCGCAGTCTCCTCAGGAGGACCCCCTTCACTCCAAAAGACCGCAGTCTCCTCAGGAGGACCTCCTTCACTCCAAAAGACCGCAGTCTCCTCAGGAGGACCCCCTTCACTCCAAAAGACCGCAGTCTCCTCAGGAGGACCCCCTTCACTCCAAAAGACCACAGTCTCCTCAGGAGGACCCCCTCACTCCAAAAGACCGCAGTCTCCTCAGGAGGACCCCCTTCACTCCAAAAGACCACAGTCTCCTCAGGAGGACCCCCTCACTCCAAAAGACCGCAGTCTCCTCAGGAGGACCCCCTTCACTCCAAAAGACCGCAGTCTCCTCAGGAGGACCCCCTTCACTCCAAAAGACCGCAGTCTCCTCAGGAGGACCCCCTTCACTCCAAAAGACCGCAGTCTCCTCAGGAGGACCTCCTTCACTCCAAAAGACCGCAGTCTCCTCAGGAGGACCCCCTTCACTCCAAAAGACCACAGTCTCCTCAGGAGGACCTCCTTCACTCCAAAAGACCGCAGTCTCCTCAGGAGGACCTCCTTCACTCCAAAAGACCGCAGTCTCCTCAGGAGGACCCCCTTCACTCCAAAAGACCGCAGTCTCCTCAGGAGGACCCCCTTCACTCCAAAAGACCACAGTCTCCTCAGGAGGACCTCCTTCACTCCAAAAGACCGCAGTCTCCTCAGGAGGACCTCCTTCACTCCAAAAGACCGCAGTCTCCTCAGGAGGACCTCCTTCACTCCAAAAGACCACAGTCTCCTCAGGAGGACCCCCCTCACTCCAAAAGACCGCAGTCTCCTCAGGAGGACCTCCTTCACTCCAAAAGACCACAGTCTCCTCAGGAGGAACCCCCTCACTCCAAAAGACCGCAGTCTCCTCAGGAGGACCCCCTTCACTCCAAAAGACCACAGTCTCCTCAGGAGGACCCCCTTCACTCCAAAAGACCGCAGTCTCCTCAGGAGGACCCCCCTTCACTCGACACTGAAGCGTCCACTCTGCATGCATATTTACATCTGTGCATTAAAGACAGCATGTTTTGTCTATGTTCTGCACTCTTTTCATGATCACTGACTCTCTTTGGATGTTTCCAATCACAAAATCCGCTAATAAAGGCATGCTTTTGGGATGACAGGAGTTTGCAGGCATAGCAATAAACTGATCCAGTTGATGGCGAGTAAAGAAGCCATTCCCTTGGCACAATTGGTTGTTTGGGTGCCGACATTGAAGCAAATCGTTAGTGAGGGAGCGTGTTCTACTCCCAAGTCCAGACTCCCTTACCGATGCAGGATCCTTGGCAGCCTGGTTCTGGAAAGCTGCAGGTCCTTGGTAAATCGTCTCTTCCTGCAACCGCTCCGTAACGGCCCCCCACAGTGCAGGATTCCTGGGGAGTAGATGCAGCGGCTGCTCCCAGACTCCACAGGTGGCTCAGGTGGCGGTGAGACTGCAGACCCGTCATCATCGCAGCAGACTCAGGGTTGTTGTTTACAGATGCTGCCGGTGTTCTGATGTTTCTGTGCTACTTCGCCCTCCGGGCTGTGCAGGTAAGCTAGCGCTGGCGGCGAAGCAGAGTCCTGGTTAGCTGAGTTGTCCTTGTTGTTAACGGAAGCTAACTTCACAGATCTGTCGTTAACATAAACGGGACGGAAGAAACTGCCTATTTTAAGAATATACTTTAGGTTTTCTGCGTTTCTGATGTCCGTCTCCTTTTTTAATTTCCATTTTGCGCTCCCACTTAGCTTTTCCATGTCTACTTTGTTTTCTGTTGTAGCAACGCTTGACGTCACACACCCGCTAAGTGTACGTTGATCAGCGTCAACTTTGACCCGCCTCATGTGGTCTGACCAATGATGAGAAGGTCTTAACTTGAGGCCCTCTTTTCATTGGTCAGTCTGTATGAGACTGACACTCAACTCATGTTCAAAGTCACAATCCGCAGCGCAGCAAGAGCTCGGTTGGAGAGTTAGTTTCACATAAAGTGAGATATTACACGATGCAGTATTTTGCTTGCTGTATTTATCTTGCAATTGCCGAGCTGCCCATATGGTTAATCCGGCCTTGCCTCAAATTCCTCCTGGGATCTGGTGATACAGGTGGACCCCTGATCCCCCTGGATCGGGTCATACAGGTAGACCCCTGATCCTCCTGGATCGGGTCATACAGGTAGACCCCTGTTCCTCCTGGATCGGGTCATACAGGTAGACCCCTGTTCCTCCTGGACTTGGGTCATACGGGTAGACCCCTGTTCCTCCTGGGCTTGTGTCACACAGGTAGACCTCTGTTCCTCCTGGATTTGTGTCATACAGGTAGACCTCTGTTCCTCCTGGATTGGTCATACAGGTAGACCTCTGTTCCTCCTGGATTGTGTCATACAGGTAGACCCCTGTTCCTCCTGGATCGGGTCACACAGGTAGACCTCTGTTCCTCCTGGGATTGTGTCATACAGGTAGACCCCTGTTCCTCCTGGGATTGTGTCATACAGGTAGACCCCTGTTCCTCCTGGGATCGGGTCACACAGGTAGACCCCTGTTCCTCCTGGGATTGTGTCATACAGGTAGACCTCTGTTCCTCCTGGGATTGTGTCATACAGGTAGACCCCTGATCCTCCTGGATCGGGTCATACAGGTAGACCTCTGATCCTCCTGGGATCAGGTCATACAGGTAGACCTCTGATCCTCCTGGGATTGGGTCATACAGGTAGACCCCTGATCCTCCTGGATCGGGTCATACAGGTAGACCCCTGATCCTCCTGGATCGGGTCATACAGGTAGACCCTTGATCCTCCTGGATCGGGTCATACAGGTAGACCCCTGATCCTCCTGGATCGGGTCATACAGGTAGACCTCTGATCCTCCTGGGATCAGGTCATACAGGTAGACCTCTGATCCTCCTGGATTGGGTCATACAGGTAGACCCCTGATCCTCCTGGATCGGGTCATACAGGTAGACCCCTGATCCTCCTGGATTAGGTCATACAGGTAGACCCCTGTTCCTCCTGGGCTTGGGTCATACAGGTAGACCCCTGATCCTCCTGGATCGGGTCATACAGGTAGACCCCTGATCCTCCTGGATTAGGTCATACAGGTAGACCCCTGATCCTCCTGGATCGGGTCATACAGGTAGACCCCTGATCCTCCTGGATTGGGTCATACAGGTAGACCCCTGATCCTCCTGGATCAGGTCATACAGGTAGACCCCTGATCCTCCTGGATCGGGTAATACAGGTAGACCCCTGATCCTCCTGGATTGGGTCATACAGGTAGACCCCTGATCCTCCTGGATCGGGTCATACAGGTAGACCCCTGATCCTCCTGGATCAGGTCATACAGGTAGACCCCTGATCCTCCTGGATTGGGTCATACAGGTAGACCCTTGATCCTCCTGGATCGGGTCATACAGGTAGACCCCTGATCCTCCTGGATTGGGTCATACAGGTAGACCCCTGATCCTCCTGGATCAGGTCATACAGGTAGACCCCTGATCCTCCTGGATCGGGTAATACAGGTAGACCCCTGATCCTCCTGTATAGGTCATGAAGGTAGACCCTGTTCCTCCTGGATCGGGTCATACAGGTAGACCCCTGATCCTCCTGGATCAGGTCATACAGGTAGACCCCTGATCCTCCTGGATTGGGTCATACAGGTAGACCCCTGATCCTCCTGGATCAGGTCATACAGGTAGACCCCTGATCCTCCTGGATCGGGTCATACAGGTAGTCCCCTGATCCTCCTGGATCAGGTCATACAGGTAGACCCCTGATCCTCCTGGATCGGGTCATACAGGTAGACCCCTGATCCTCCTGGATCGGGTCATACAGGTAGACCTCTGATCCTCCTGGATCGGGTCATACAGGTAGACCCCTGATCCTCCTGGATAGGTCATACAGGAAGACCCGGTTCCTCCTGGATCGGGTCATACTGGAAGACCCCTGATCCTCCTGGATCGGGTCACACAGGTAGACCTCTGATCCTCCTGGATTGGGTCACACAGGTAGACCCCTGATCCTCCTGGATCGGGTCATACAGGTAGACCCCTGATCCTCCTGGATCGGGTCATACAGGTAGACCCCTGATCCTCCTGGATTGGGTCATACAGGTAGACCCCTGATCCTCCTGGATCAGGTCATACAGGTAGACCCCTGATCCTCCTGGATCAGGTCATACAGGTAGACCCCTGATCCTCCTGGATCGGGTCATAAAGGTAGACCCTGATCCTCCTGGATAGGTCATGAAGGTAGACCCTGTTCCTCCTGGATCGGGTCATACAGGTAGACCCCTGATCCTCCTGGATCGGGTCATAAAGGTAGACCCTGATCCTCCTGGATAGGTCATGAAGGTAGACCCTGTTCCTCCTGGATCGGGTCATACAGGTAGACCCCTGATCCTCCTGGATCGGGTCATACAGGTAGACCCCTGATCCTCCTGGATCGGGTCATACAGGTAGACCCCTGATCCTCCTGGATCAGGTCATACAGGTAGACCCCTGATCCTCCTGGATTGGGTCATACAGGTAGACCCTTGATGCTCCTGGATCGGGTCATGCAGGTAGACCCCTGATCCTCCTGGATTGGGTCATACAGGTAGACCCCTGTTCCTCCTGGGCTTGGGTCATACAGGTAGACCCCTGTTCCTCCTGGGCTTGGGTCATACAGGTAGACCCCTGTTCCTCCTGGGCTTGGGTCATACAGGTAGACCCCTGATCCTCCTGGATCAGGTCATACAGGTAGACCTCTGATCCTCCTGGATTGGGTCATACAGGTAGACCCCTGATCCTCCTGGATCGGGTCATACAGGTAGACCCCTGATCCTCCTGGATCGGGTCATACAGGTAGACCCTTGATGCTCCTGGATCGGGTCGTAAGGGTAGACCCCTGATCCTCCTGGGTTGGGTCATACAGGTAGACCCCTGATCCTCCTGGATCGGGTAATACAGGTAGACCCCTGATCCTCCTGGATAGGTCATACAGGAAGACCCGGTTCCTCCTGGATCGGGTCATACTGGAAGACCCCTGATCCTCCTGGATTGGGTCATACAGGTAGACCCTTGATGCTCCTGGATCGGGTCATACAGGTAGACCCCTGATCCTCCTGGATCGGGTCATACAGGTAGACCTCTGATCCTCCTGGATTGGGTCATACAGGTAGACCCTTGATGCTCCTGGATCGGGTCATGCAGGTAGACCCCTGATCCTCCTGGATCAGGTCATACAGGTAGACCTCTGATCCTCCTGGATTGGGTCATACAGGTAGACCCCTGTTCCTCCTGGATCGGGTCATACAGGTAGACCCTCTGATCCTCCTGGATTGGGTCATACAGGTAGACCCCTGTTCCTCCTGGATCGGGTCATACAGGTAGACCTCTGATCCTCCTGGATCGGGTCATACAGGTAGACCCCTGATCCTCCTGGATCGGGTCATAAAGGTAGACCCCTGATCCTCCTGGATCGGGTCATACAGGTAGACCACAAAACATAAGCAAAAGGGAGAAAAAAAATTTGAAGCATGATTCAAAATTAAAAGCATTTAAGATTAAAAAGAGAGAATATAGAGATGTGCGGATTTTAACTTTTGAATAAAATTACATAAATGCAGCTGAGAACAGGTGGGTCTTCAGCCTGGATTTAAATAAACTAAGTGTTTCAGCTGATCTGAGACTTTCTGGGAGTTTGTTCCGGACATGTGGAGCATAGAAGCTGAACGCAGCTTCTCCATGTCTGGTTCTGACTCTGGGAACTGATAAAAGGCCGGATCCAGATGACCTGAGGGGTCTAGTAGGTTCATACAGGGTCAAGAGGTCACTGATATATTTTGGACCTAAACCATTCAAAGCTTTATAAACCAGCAGCAGAACTTTAAAGTCTATTCTCTGATGGACCGGCAGCCAGTGTAAAGACCTCACAACTGGACTGATGTGGTTTACTTTTCTGGTCTCAGTGAGAACTCGGGCAGCAGAGTTCTGAAAGAACTGCAGCTGTTTAACTGATTTTTTAGGTAGACCAGGAAAGACGCTGATACAGTAATCAAGCCGACTGAAGATGAATGATGGACTAGTTTTTCCAGATTTTCCTGAGACATCAGATCATTTATGAAAATGTTATCTAGCCTAATGTCAGAGAGGGAGAGAGGGAACCTCTCCGTTCCGGGATGCCGCATTGCTCTTTAACACGAGTTATTCTGGACAGATGAATCAGAGCTACTGCAGCTGCAGCATCATGGTAGTTAAAAATCAATTTCCATCAGTTTTCTCTGTTGTCCCTCTTTGTGTAGTAAAATGTTGTAGATTCAATTTATAGTCTAATTCTGATTTGTTTTAGTGGGAGTCTGATTTAATCCATGAATTATACATGTGATATAAATGTGTTTGTGACATCTTGCTTATTAAATAAATAAACAAACCTAAAATGAGATCATTACACTAATACAGTGCTAAAATATGAATGGGCCCTGGACCAGTTTGGACCGAAAAGAACCCCTGGATTAGGTGATACAGGGTTAAGGCAAACTGAACTAAGTTTGGATCCTTTGCAGGTTGTTTAAATGTCTCCTGGAGGATGCAACCCTCACTCTGGATTTTAATGGCAAACTTGCTCAACTGTTATTTGTAGACCCCTGCTATAACCCAGACTCATGTTTTAAGGCTCTAAGAACACTTCGGTTTAAGTAAGTTTAAACTTTTTAATCAATAGGACCAGAAAAGTGAATACCTTCTCTGACAGATTCATTCCTTGTACCAGCATCTGCTGTAATAAACACGGAAACACATATGATGACATACGCAGATGACTTGTTATTTTCAGTAGTTCAGCTGTGGCTCTGTCTCAGTCTGAACATTTTAAAAAAGATGTTATCACTGATTTCAGGAGGAAAAATCTGCACAGACACCTTAATCAAAGGTCAGGTCATGTAGGTGCGATCCTTAAAGATCTGGGGACTGTCGTTGATAAAAACCAGGACTTTTTATCAACGACAGTGAAGAGGGATTAGCAGAAAAAGTCCATACTTCCACAGTGACTATGTTTTATCTCCCTTTAATGAATCAGTTTGATCTTTGTCTTTGATTGATGTCAGACATCCTTACAGGGAGGAGAACCTCTAACCAGGCGGTCATCTGATCAGTGAGTCACATCTTCCCCAGCATCCCTAAATACCAGTTCCAGCAGATAACTTCCATTCTGGATGACGGTTTCCGTTTTACACAATGAGTTTCAGCTTCTCCCCTCCAGACCGAGGTTCTTCATCCCTGAACTGGGCTGGAGTGGAACCAGCTTAAGCCCACCCCACCCAGCAAAATTTGGGTGAAAAGAGGTTGAAAAGAAAATATGTCCATCTGTTGAAAAAGTTGAAAAAATGTTTAAATTTGGTTGAAAAGGAAAGGGGGAAGAGGGGTAGAATTAAAGGTGGAAAAGAGGATATTTTATACGACTAATTATCAAATTATGATTTGTTAAAAATAGATAAAAAAAGACAGGCTCAAAATCCCATCTCCAATCTAAAGTTTAATTTTAGGATAAAATAGGGATAGGGGGGAGAGACAAAATTAACAAAAAAAAAAAGGTAAAAGGCCTTGACCTAGTCCAGTGGCTTACTGAAAGGATTGTGCACTTGCGGATAAAAGCGCCATTTTTTGCATGATGGGTCCTTAGGGTCAGTTGTTGATTTTAACGCCTAGGAGCCCGTGTCAAATATCCACTTTAAATATCAAACTGCAAGACTCTCAACATCAATGAAATATGTGAAAATCCGCCTAATATTTTTCAGACTATATACACCATAAAATGATCAGATTACTTCTAAATGTGATAAAACTGACTTATTTTGACATTATTAAAGTCACAGAACATGAAGAATCATCAGTAACACTTTTATTGCAATGAACAATACAAATGAATATTATTGTTATTGAGCTATGCCTTCTTTCTAGTTGTCACAACTGCATTTGCAGCTCTTTCAGTGATGAAATACTCTGTAATTCCGATAAAACTTAAGCAATAGCCACGCTGATGCTAGTTCCGTCCGCTGAAGCCGCCATGTTGTTTAGACTGAACTGTCGCTTCTCGTTGCGTCACACCTGAACCCACCTCAAAGCCAACGCTGATTAGACGTTCGTTTGGTGAACTGCTCCAAATTCTCTTCAATGGAAAGTAGCCAGACTGATCTGCGAGTGAAAACCTGAAGCTTGCGGGATCAGGATGGTCTCACGAGGCCATCATAGGCTTGCCAGGCCCAAAAAACTTCCATTAAAAGGAAGATGTTGTGTCACAACCAGAATATGCATGAAACATTGGCAGGGCTCGGGATTTCGGTTCTCCCAGGCTTTTGCTCATAATGTTGATGTGATAATATCTGTATTTTCTGCGCATTCCGAAAGCCACTCAGATGTCAGTCAAGGGTTGAAGTATCACTAAATCATAGAACAAGCCAGCAAGGATGATAATGGCATCAGTGTCCACAGTGCGTATAAGGACAGTTTTTGCTCCATGCTCCAGTGCATGATGTACATGGATCATTATCCTTATGTCTGCCAGAGCTTCAAGTACTTCTACATACAGAAGAAAATTCTGCTCTCTGTGTCCCAAAAACGCAGATCTCTGTGCAAGCATTAACTGTCTAATATATTGGCCTAGCTAGCTCATTTAGCTGTCCCTGCTCTGTGTTGCAACATACAAATCATTGTTTATTACAATTATTGTATGTTACTTACCTGATTTGTGTAATCTTGTACTTCTGGATGCAGATCTGTGAGAGGATCATCTGCATTCTGATTCTGTTCATACCAATTTCTGGCATCAGTGAGGCTTATTTTATAAGAAAAACTTAATGCTTAAATCTTAAAAATGAAGAGCTCTTGACATTAGAGGCGCTGTACCTGATTTTGCACATTTGCGAACCGTGAGCAGGTGAAGAGTGTAGTTTGAACTGTAAGCCCCGCCCCTAACTGTAAGCCCCGCCCCTAACTGTTTCTCCCAGTGAGAAACGCTCCTACTCTCGTTTTTCTCTCCTCCCACTCAACACGCACGATACAATGTGCACGTTTCATACTCGTGCACAAAGAAACTCTGCAGAGAAAACTTGTATCTTTCAGTGAATTTACTCTTTTGGTTGCAGTAAATGGCTGTGGATCAGCTAAATGACATTTTCTATCATAACCAGTAGTTTACCGTAACTACAGTTATGTACACAGATGCACAGTTATGACGAGTTATGATGTCATAGGCGACGTTGTGCAGTACTTAATGGAGGATGTACAATACAGCTACCAGGTGTCTAGATACTCTATTTTACACATCTCTTTGGAGGTTTAATAATCAGTCGTCAAATTCAAACCAGATTCACCTTATGAAGTATAAAAAAAATGATCACTCATATTATTATTATGACTCAAGAATTTTTAAAAATTATTATTACACATTAATAAAACAACTTTTGTGTTCTATATGGATATTTCAAATATCTGTGTTGGGCTCCTAGGCTGAAATCCTTCCTTATTTCCTAAGGAAGCCTCATACAAAATTTGGTGCTTTTATCCGCAAGTGCACAATCCACTGAAAAACCTGCGCTAAGCCGCTGGACTAACCTGTTTTTGATGTGAAGTACACTGATCAATGAATCAGTTCAGTACTTACAGTCCTGTGGTCCGTGTCATATTTATACTATTACTATTAGTTAGTTGATCATTTCCCACTGAATACATTTAAATAATTGCAAATTGATCTGTAATTTATTTTTTAAAATCATTTCAAAAGATTTCTTTTTAATCTTATTTTATTTAATTTGCTCATCAGTATAATTTATTATTGTTTCAACAGCATTTTTTTCAAAAGTGTTTATGTTTTTGCACTTTATTTATATTTCATATTGCCCTTGCAACAACAACATTAATGCACACTCCACAATCATGTGATTTTCCTGTCAGTAGCATAAAGTATCAATATCAGTATCAATGAAAAAGTACCATAAACTAATAGTATCTTATCAACGGGAAAAAGTTTAGTATTGCCCGTTCTTCATGTCGCCCGGATCAAATGTTTTTTTCTTCTGTGTTTCAATTAGACAATTTTTTTATGTGTGTATCATAAACATTTTAAACATCCACATAGCTCATAACCTCATATTTACATAAAAATGGAAAGTGTTGACTTTTAAAACTTTATTAAATATTTATATATATATATATATATATATATATATATATATATATATATATATATATATATATATATATATATATATATATAAACACACACACACACAATATATATATATATATATATATATATATATATATATATATATAGGAAGAAAACAATGCTTTTCTGTTACTACTTTAAATAAGGAGACAAAGTATGTAAAAGAGACTGAAAAGTTCTTGAATTTTAGCCACTTGTCACAGTTGTGCTTGAAAGTTTCCATCTCCTGTCAGAAAAAAAAAAAATCAGCTGCCAGATAAATAAGTTGAACTTGACAAAAGTGAAAATAAAAATTTCATGAAAATGATGACACTGATTCTGAACTGTGGTACAACAGAACTATTAAAAACAAAGAAACAAAAAATAAAACAAGTAAACATGCATGATGGGGCTCCTGAAGTAAAATGTTGTTGAGCAACACTTTGAGGTAATCACTGCAATCAGGTGTTTTCTCTAACGTTCAAAATCTTACACCTGTTGACAGGTATGTTAGGTTGGTCCACTGGCATGTGCTCTAATGTGTGTGGAACAGTTTTGTTTTTTTTTAGATTATTATTTCCAACCACAGTTCAAAAGCAAAACTTTATTTTACTAAAGCATAATTTTGAAAATTTTTATTTATGATTAGTTGTTTTTTTTAAGTTTCTATTATTGTGAATTTAACTATTTCTTTCATTGGAGGGTATGAATCAATTTGAGGAGGACTGTATGTTGTCCACTGTTCATGAGCAAGGTGCTCTAATTTATCTGGGACAATTTTTTTAAAATTATTTTTTAACCTTATATTCAAAACAAATATTTGATTTTACTAAATTAGAATTGAGTACATTTTTATTTGTTGTTGCTTTTTTCAGTTTCTTGCTATTTAATTAATCTTTAATGGGAGTGTATGTAAACTTTCTGCTGTGTTTGGGTGCAGTTACCCGGACCGGCCAGCAGGCGTCGTCGTTCTGCCAGCTCATTCATTTCGCTGCAGCCTCTACGGCGCATGATGTGGGACAAGCTTTCACTTACAAATAATCACTTTTAACTTTTTAATCTCAGTGAATCGCCGATGTTTTTCCAGATGAGGAGTAGAACTGTTTGAACTGAGCGAAATCTGATTACCCGAAGACGCGGCGAGTGAAAGATAAACTGGCGAGCTGTGACGTGAAGTAACGGGAGTTTGTAGCCAGAGGCAGTATCGCCACTCCTGACTTTTACCAGGGGACGAGTCAGTCCATCCGGTGAGTGGATGTGTAGCCGGTCACTCAATCAATAACTGAGTAATTAACCCGCTATAAGCAGGTAAGTGCCGTTAAAGGCCAGCAGCTGTCCTCTGTAGTCGGCAGAAAGCTAACTTAGCTCGCTGTGCTAACACTAGCTTCCCTGTGTCTGAGCCAGCAGCTGCTAGCGGGTGTGCTAGCAGCAGAAGCTAACAGTTTACCTCTGTTTACCTGTTAACGAGCGCATAGCTGCTCTTAAAGTAGCACCAGAGTCTTTGCTTACATCCTAGAGGTCAGCAACTGCGACCACAGTCTCATATGTGATGATCATGCGTGTTAATGTTGGTAAACTTCCCCCTTATTGTGTGTTTTTCCTGCTAAAATAAAGCAGGATGAAGCTCATCCAGTCCAGGCTTCCATCACAGGACGTCATGCTGCCCATCTCACCATCACTGGCCGCCTCATAAACCTCCCCACCGGCGTGCAGACGAGCCAGCAGCGCACTGACGGGCCGGACCTGAGGAGGCTGATCCCGGAGCAGCATGGAGGAGGAGGAGGGGGGCATGGAGGTGAGCGTGGAGTACCTGCTGGAGCAGGTGCTGCAGAAGGACCTGGGCAGGAGGCTGCAGGTGGGCCAGGACGTCACGGAGCTGGTCCTCAGCGAAGACAAGTGTCCCGGGCTGGAGCAGGACCAGGGCGCCCTGGACAGGATGGTGGACACGGTGGCCGGCTCCTGGGTCAACTCCAGCAACTTCAAGGTGAGGAAGAGGAGGCAGTGGAGATGAAGACAGGCTGCAGGAGGAGGGACGGAGTCATGTCCACAAACAGTGACGTCCAAATTCCTGCTGACAAGCGTCTGATGTTCTGCTGGAGGACGAAGCCTCTGGATGCAGGGCTGCACCAGCTGGTCACATTACACGCCACACAGTCATATGTTAGATATCACATGTTACACAGTCATATGTTAGATATCACATGTTACACGGTAGCATGTGATATATCACATGTTCTCATGTAACGTGATAGGATAGGATACATTACCTGTTCCTAGGATACTTTACTCATTCCTGGATTACTTTTCTCGTTCCTTGGATAGCTGTTACTAGGATTACTTCACTCATTCCTAGGATATTTTACTTGTTCCTAGGATACTTTACTCATTCCTAGTCATACTTCACTCACTCCTAGTACTACTTGACTCACTCTTAGATGACTGGGCTGCTGTCTTCGGGTCTCCATGGAGAATAAAGTGGTTTTCTTGTAGGCGACAACATGTACATGTTCTACTGCTGTCCTGGTGGATTTACTTTGAAGCAGTAAAATATATCTGGATTCTGATACTTTGGTAGTAATCCCATGTTTTTTTAGTGGAAGACATAAAAAAGATGGAAGTAGCAGGTTATTTTTGCTTACGCATGAGCGTGCTAACTGTGCGTTCAGACCAAGAGCGACTAAAGCTGTAAAATAGCTTTTGTCGCTCATAAAAATGCTGCTACAAAAATCTGTTCGCTTTTGTCGCTTGCAGACATGACGTTCAATCTTGCATATCATTTTAAAAGGACCGTATACTTTTTACCATTAGAGCTTTTGCTGCCTTGTGCTTTGACAAGTTGTAGCCTGTGATTAACCAGAAATCCGTCTCCTACTGAAAAACAACGGTCTGGACATAACTGATTAAATTACACCCCAAAATAAAATAATGTTGTAGCTTAGTTAAGTACATCATCTTCACTGATCTGCATCTGCAAATCTTCACTCATTCATCTCTCACTCTCAAACTAAATGTCAAGACGAGGGACATGTTATTATTATAACATAGTACTTTCCATATTTATAAATGATATCGTCCCATTCTCGCAGCATGCTAGGCGCTCGATTAGCAGGCAAGTTTCGCGCCTATTTTAACAATAATTTTATCAACGTACCGGACGAACCAACGGCACGTGACACCGCTTCCCAGGCCAGAGCCTTCTTTTGGAGATCCTGAAAGGCGTAAAGTGTCGGGTCATACAATACTGGGGGGTCAGCGACGGCAGTTATCAGCGTTTCTGTTGTCATTTTGACTCAGAACCAAAATACGGCTCCAGAGTTCAGAGTTCGTTTCCGGGGACTCCAGGAAGTGAACAACGTCTACATTCTGATTGGTTGTCAGGGTTTTACAGCCGAAACGTGTCACAGCCAATTTGCATAAAGTTAAACTATTTTTAATTTTGTTTAGTCGCTCCAATCGCTCAACTTTTGTAGCTCGTGGCTTCTGTCGCTTCTGTCGCTTTATTCGCTCTTGTCGCTCCTGTCCATTGAAAGTGAATGACTTCCGGCGATTTTACAGCTTTAGTCGCTCTTGGTCTGAACGCACAGTAACGGGTCAGTGCCTGCAACGTGTCCAGATCCTCCTCCACCAGCGTGGGTGTGAGGCGTTTGTGTCCAGACATGTCCTCTGTCTGGTCTGTCCTACACTGTCCCAGAAGTCTGGTGGTTCGCTAACTTAAAGGATAACTTTCTTTTTTTTTGGACCTTATTTCTAGAAGTATATATGTGCATTTACTTACCGGTAAAGTTTCTGTGTCGTTTTGAGTCCTTCAGAAGATATTATGCTGAGTTGCCCTTCAGTGTACATCCTGTAAAATGGCGGAGACGGGGAAGCCACTATTGATAGCTTTCAGTCACGTGACCTGCGGGAGCCATGGCGGGCAAAAGATGACGGGGCGCAGCGGAGTCTGAGCAGACAAACTACGGAATAGTTGTTTAAATCAGCTGTCAGTCACCGAGAAGGAAAGATGCAGAAATAAGTTGGAAGTTTTGGACACTTGTGACCCGACTGCTGTACACGAGCTGTTAAACTGCATTCAGGGACATTTACATCTGTCTGGTTGAGAAGCGTCACCGTACACCGCTGCCAGGATGAAGGTATATAAGAGCACCAACCGTTCTCACTAAAAACTACTATTCAAACAGAAATAACAGAAATAGAATAATTTCCCTCATTCTAACTTGTTACATCGGGTTTAGAAAGGATGGAGCGCTGTGAAGACGTAAATAAAAGCATATAGGACAGGTATGCAGACAAAACAAAAAATGTCTTTCTAAATATCAGTGTTACATCTGGTCTCTGTGCTATTCAGCTGAATATGAGTGTAACAGGATTTCCACATTCCTCCTTCAGTAGTTTATCTGCATTACTGCATCCCTACGTTTTAGCTAGTAGCTAACGTCAACTCGTTAGAATGACGGCAGGCGGCTGGTCGCCTCCACATGACAACAAACCACACCAACACGTACACATAAAGTTTTATCTATGGTTAAAACTAGAGCTGAACGATATGGACAAAATTTCATATCTCGATATTCATGCCAGACATCTCAATATCGATACGATACGATATGACTACGGGTTCGTTGAAAACCAGGACTTTGGGGGGAAGTGGAGTTTTTTTTGGGGACTTAGGGGGTTTTAGGGGGGGGGGGGGGGGAAATTTATATTTTTATATAGTTGTTTTTGAGATAATAATATCTTTGATGATCATATCTTGAAAAAGAGACGATAATGAAATATCCTTCCCTAAAGCTACGCTAACTATATACGGATAAATGTAGGTGTGGGCATTACTGACCGTTGATGAAGTGTTCGCTGATGGGGGAGGAGCTGCATGGTTTACTGCGTTTGGTAGAACTGATCCACAGATTCTCCTCTCAGGGTGTCTTTATAGGACTGAATGCGGTAAAAACCAGGAAAAGACACAGCCCCAGCTTTTTGTGCACCCGATCGCAAAACAACCTTCTGGTATTTTCCAGCAGCGTAACTGTGCTTCTCTGGCTTGTTCTTAGCCTGCAGGTGGTGAGTTAGTGTTTTTTGCCCGACAGGGGGACGTTTCCTACAGACTGTGACATCACAAAATGACTATCAATATAAGACATTATCTGCAGTCAGTCTCCTTGATTTCATCAATGCTTTAAGTAGAATGAATGAACAAATGAGTACTATTGTCCTGTGAGTTCAGAGTTTTGCAAATTGTGTTTTTGATGATGTCTGGGTAGCAGCTGCTCTTCTCAGCTGTACTATGGACGCGCGCATCGTGAAAGCGAAGCCCCGAAAAGTGTGTGGAACACCCTGATAACTAACAGAAAGCTAAATCTGGATTCATGAGACAATAGTACTCGTTTGTTTGTTCATTCTACTTAAAGTATTGGCAAAAATCAAGGAGTTTTGCTGCAGATAATGTCCGACATTATTACTGGATGCACACTGAAGTTATATCTTCCGAAGGACTCAAAGTGATGCAGAAACTTTACCGGTGAGTGAATGCACGTATAAACACCTAGAAATAAGGTCCAGGTTGAAAAAAAAGAAAGTTCTCCTTTAAACCGTGCTGCCGAGTGTTTATAGAAAAGCTCCAGTCCTTCCTGGACTGTCCTGAACGTTAATGTTCACCATGCAGATGGAGGCTGGAGAGTCTGAACCTCGTCCCTCTCACCTTCATCTGCCTCAGCAGCTCGTTTCACACCACCTTTCTGAGATAAAAGGTCCTGCTAGTCGTCCAGCTTGTTCCTGATCAGTTCAGGACTGTGTAAACCTGGACGGTCTACAACGCCCCCCCCCCATATCTCGGTCATCAGTCAGCTCTGCTTGTGCTGAGACTCGCTGGAATGGGGACGAGGCTCCCAGGCGATGGAGGCGGCGGCTCGGAGCTTATTTTACCCGTACCATTAGCCCAGTTTCCTCCCTCTGTCACCAAGCCAAGAGGAAGAGGAGGAAGAGGAGCGGTGCGTTCACTGCCTGTCTGGAATCAGCTGCAGGGCCAGGGGGGGGTTTCAGTCGATCAGGAGTGATAAATTCAGACAGGCTGGTTGTAGAAATCTCCAGCATTCATTCATCAGCTGATTGATGGAGCGTCCAGTTAAAGTCTGGATGAGGTTTTGGGTGTTTCACACTGTTGCCGACTCGTCAGGGAGTATGCCACAAGGCATCATGGGAAATGAGCAGCAATTGTTACATCAGGAGATAATGGACAATTTACGATCACTGACATATTTGTATGATGGGCGTTACGGCAAAAATAAAATGAAAATAATGCTAGGGATGCACGATATTGGAATTTGGCCCATAGCCGATATGCCAATATTATAAAACTCATGTGGCCGATAACCGATACCGATACAGATATTTAAGCTGAAAAAAATAAGCAGTCATTGCAAATAGCAGTTTTGTTATCTGTTTCCAACACTTTGAAAAGTAGAGGTGGAAAATAATATCAATACATTGAAATATTGCGATATTTTCATATGCTGATATCAAAAAAGTATTTAAAAACTGGGTATCGATCTATTTTACTTACAAAATCTCTTGATGTTCCATAGTTCTTTTACAAAATCTTACGATATTTCATGAATTCTCGCGAGATTTGGTGTCAGAACAATGAAATATCGCGAGATTTTGTATGTATGTCAGGATTCGAAAATGCAAAATTTTCATGAATTCTTGCGAGATTTCACGATAGAATGATGAAATATCGCTAGATTTCATTGGTAAAATAGATCGATACCGCATTTTTAAATATCAATATGATATCAGCATATGAAAATATCGCAGTATATTTTTTCCCACCCCTGGTCTTTAAGTTTTAAAGCCTGTAAAAAAGAAGTTTTTGTATTTTTTTAGACTTTAGAAACAGCGGGCTGATCGGTTTAATATTGATTAAGTATCAGTTAAATATCGGTGGGGTGGCCCATGTCCAATACTCAGTTTTAAGGCCGATATAGGCCGATACCGATAGGGGGCCAGTTATATCGTGCATCCCTAAATAATGCCATAGGAAAGTTAAAATGCAGCATATAATGCTTAGAGCAGGAAAAAATTTTCAAAATATGGCGCTTGAGGGGTCTGAGAAGTCACTGAATATAGCGACAAATATGCTCAAATTCAGACAGTAAGTAGAGAAATATTTCAGATACTGATTAAGATACGTTGTCTAGCATAATTGTCTAAATGATAAGATAGGAAAAAAGGTAAATTGTTGTTGTAGTCGTGCTTTGGCTGGCTCGTGGTTCAGGTTGTAATTGTACCGGTTTAATCCTCTGATACCTGATGTCTGGCTTCACCTGCAGCTCAGGAACCGGAGCCAAGAGCCGGAAAACCAAGAATGGAGAGAGCCTTCATTCAGAACTAGATAAATACATACACACGGACATTAAAAAAACAGTTTTCAGTGTCCAACTTAAATATTTATTTTATTTCATAAACATGTTTTTAATTAATTAGATGCACAAAGAAATTGAAATAACAAGATGAAATATTAACTCATTCCTGTTACTACTTTACTCATCCTAGTATTATTTTACTCATTCCTAGTGTTACTATACTCATTCTTAGTATTATTTTACTCATTCCTTGAATTCCTTTACTCATTACTAGTATTATTTTGCTCATTACTAGGATTATTTTACTCATTCCTAGTATTATTTTACTCATTCCTAGTGTTACTATACTCATTCTTAGTATTATTTTACTCATTCCTAGTGTTACTATACTCATCCTAGTATTATTTTACTCATTCCTAGTGTTACTATACTCATTCTTAGTATTATTTTACTCATTCCTAGTGTTACTATACTCATTCTTAGTATTATTTTACTCATTCCTAGTGTTACTATACTCATCCTAGTATTATTTTACTCATTCCTAGTGTTACTATACTCATCCTAGTATTATTTTACTCATTCCTAGTGTTACTATACTCATTCTTAGTATTATTTTACTCATTTCCTAGTATTACTTTACTCATTCCTAGTATTACTTTGCTCATTCATTACGGATTATTTTTCTTACTATACTAATCCTAGTATTATTTTACTCATTTCTTGAATTCCTTTACTCATTACTAGTATTACTTTGCTCATTACGGATTATTTTACTTATTTCTTGTATTATTTTACTCATTCCTTGGATCCCTATACTCATCTCTAGTATTACTTTACTCATTCCTAGTATTATTTTACTCATTCCGAGCATTACTATACTCATTCCTAGGATCCCTTTACTCATTTCTAGTATTACATAAACAGTTTTATGAAATAAATACATCATTAAAAAAAACATGATTATAAAATAAAAGTATCAGTAAATAAAAGTGTCATATAATATTGAGATGACCAATGAAAATGTACATTTTATAAATTAATTTACAGTATATTTGTTGCCATGGAATATATTTATTTCATTATTCACTTGGTCAGGTTTAGTCTGTGATAGATTATTTCTGTCTCCACTAGATGGCAGCAGGTATGTATCCACGAGGTTATTCTTCATCGTGTTATTTTCTCTCATATGTAAAGAGATGGTTCCAAAAATTGCACCAGCTCCCGAGCGCGCGGCTCAGGTGATGCGACTGTGTTGATATGGTGTCAGCAGGGAAGCTCTCACTACGCGTTCATTGAGTTTCCCATGCCACCCCAAGACAAGGAAAGCTAATAGGCGTGTTGCTGAGGGCTGTTAGTAAGATGTGAACTGCTTCCTCCGTCACGGTTCACGGTCACGTCCGACTTCCAGCCCTCAGAACCCGAGATAACGCTCTTATATTCACATCCCGCCACTTTAAAACGGTTCATCTGCGTCATTTAGCTGCTTTAGCAGAAAATATCACCGCTTTTCGAGGTTACCCATGATGCTTTGCGGCGCAGCTTCAGCCAGACGGCGCCTGCTCTACTCTGCTGCTCTGTGATTGGCTGAGAGTCACTTCAGCTCCGCGTGCGTGTGTGTTGCAGGTGGTTCTGCTGGGCATGGACATCCTGTCGGCTCTGGTCAGCAGGCTGCAGGAGAGGTTCAGGACGCAGGTGGGAACAGGTGAGCACTTCAGCTGCTTCCAGCATTCAATAATCTTTTATGTGTATTATTTTAATACATCAGATGAAGGGATTTAATGTGGTTTTGTTTTAGAAAGTTCTTATTAAGAAGTTTTTATGGAGTATTTACTTTTTTTATACTTTTTTGTTTCATCAACCATTAAAAAGGATTAGTTTCTTTCTAATCATTGCAGATAAATTCACCAAAATCCATTAAAGAATTAGTAAAAAGAAGAAATCATGAGATAATTAATTAATTGTTACACTGGAACAAAGAAAGAGAAACTAACTAAACTAACAAAATAGCCCATTTTGGCTTATATATATATATATATATATATATATATATATATATATATATATATATATATATATATATATATATATATATATATATATATATATATATATATATACATTTGGGTAAATGTTTACTATGAGCATGTTTAGTATATTTTTTCAACTTTATGAACTTATTTGGCCCCCCAAAAACAAAACAAACAAAAAACAACTTCATGTAAAAACAAACAACTATTTCTTATAGAAAAACCTACAAGTAACATGAAATGAAATTAAGTGAAAAATACTTTATTTAACCCAGAAGGGTAATTCCATATTGTAATAGGCTCACTCACTTTTTTTTTTCCTGAACAGTATGACACATTTACAAAATAACAGTACAACTATAATCATCAGTCATAGTCAGTCTTGGTTTCAGGGTGATGGCTACTGGTAGGAATGAATTTCTGTCATTTAAATATAATTAAAAACATAATGATTAATCATTTATGATATAATTTAATTTACAAAAAATTATGACATACAGTTTAGAAATAAACATAAAATGTAAAACAAAACCCAAAATAAGAATCAGGAAAATTAGTTTATATAGCATTATTATTATTATTACGTTTATTATTATTATTATCAGTTCTGCCGAGTCTGATCGATCGACTGGGGGACGCAAAAGACCAGGTCCGAGACCAGGACCAGGCGCTTCTGCTGAAGATCATGGACCAGGCCGCCAACCCACAGGTATGTGGCTGAGCACACACACACATCCTTGTACTTCTATCTTTGTGAGGACATTCATTGACATAATGCATTCCATAGGTCCTAACCCTAACCCTAACCACCACAACTGATTGCCTAAACCTAACCCTAGCCCTTACCCTAACCTAAACCTAATTGTAACCTCAACTCTAAAACCAAATCTCGACCCTCAAAAATGGATTTTTCTTTGGCTTTTTTAGTGAGGACCGGCCAACATGTCCTCACTTTGCAAAATGTCCTCACTTTGCTGGTTAAACATGCAAAATGGTCCTCACAGTGTAACAAGTACAGAAACACACACACACAATGCGTTCATGTACATGTATATCTCACTCTGTGGCTGCCTCCTCAGTACGTGTGGGAGCGGATGATGGGGGGCTTCAAGCACAAGAACAACCGCACCAGAGAGGGACTCTGTCTCTGCCTCATCTCCACCTTAAATGTGTGAGTACATTCTCCAGAGATTACTGGGATTAAAGGTTCTGGATGCTGACTGGGATTAAAGGTCCTGGTTGATGACTGGGATTAAAGGTTTGATGCTGACTGGGATTAAAGGTTCTGGATGCTGACTGGGATTAAAGGTTCTGGATGCTGACTGGGATTAAAGGTTCTGGATGCTGACTGGGATTAAAGGTTCTGGATGCTGACTGGGATTAAAGGTTCTGGATGCTGACTGGGATTAAAGGTTCTGGATGCTGACTGTGATTAAAGGTTCTAGATGGTGACTGGGATTAAAGGTTCTGATGCTGACTGGGATTAAAGGTTCTGGATGATGACTGGGATTAAAGGTTCTGGATGCTGACTGGGATTAAAGGTTCTGGATGCTGACTGGGATTAAAGGTTCTGGATGCTGACTGGCATTAAAAATTCTGGATGATGACTGGGATTAAAGGTTTGATATTGTGTGATTAAAGGTTCTGGATGCTGACTGGGATTAAAGGTCCTGGATGATGACTGGGATTAAAGGTTCTGGATGCTGACTGGCATTAAAAATTCTGGATGCTGACTGGGATTAAAGGTTCTGGATGATGACTGGGATTAAAGGTTCTGGATGATGACTGGGATTAATGGTTCTGGATGCTGACTGGGATTAAAAGCTCTGAATGCTGAGTGGGATTAAAGGTTCTGATGCTGACTGGTATTAAAAATTCTAGATGCTGACTGGGATTAAAAGTTCTGATGCTGACTGGGATTAAAAGTTCTGATGCTGACTGGGATTAAAGGTTCTGGATGCTGACTGGGATTAAAGGTTCTGGATGCTGACTGGGATTAAAAGTTCTGATGCTGACTGGGATTAAAGGTTTTGGATGCTGACTGGGATTAAAGGTTCTGGATGCTGACTGGGATTAAAGGTTCTGGATGATGACTGGGATTAAAGGTTCTGGATGCTGACCGGGATTAAAGGTTCTGGATGCTGACCGGGATTAAGGGTTCTGGACGATGACTGGGATTGGATGATGACTGGGATTAAAGGTTCTGGATGCTGACCGGGATTAAAGGTTCTGGATGCTGACTGGGATTAAAGGTTTGGACGATGACTGGGATTGGATGATGACTGGGATTAAAGGTTCTGGATGCTGACCGGGATTAAAGGTTCTGGATGCTGACTGGGATTAAAGGTTCTGGACGATGACTGGGATTGGATGATGACTGGGATTAAAGGTTCTGATGCTGACTGGGATTAAAGGTTCTGGATGCTGACTGGTATTATAAATTCTGATGCTGACTGGGATTAAAGGTTCTGGATGCTGACTGGGATTAAAGGTTCTGGACGATGACTGGGATTGGATGATGACTGGGATTAAAGGTTCTGATGCTGACTGGGATTAAAGGTTCTGGATGCTGACTGGTATTATAAATTCTGATGCTGACTGGGATTAAAGGTTCTGATGCTGACTGGTATTATAAGTTCTGATGCTGACTGGGATTATAAATTCTGATGCTGACTGGGATTAAAGGTTCTGGATGCTGTCTGGGATTAATGGTTCTGGATGCTGACTGGGATTAAAAGCTCTGAATGCTGAGTGGGATTAAAGGTTCTAGATGCTGACTGGTATTAAAAATTCTAGATGCTGACTGGGATTAAAAGTTCTGATGCTGACTGGGATTAAAGGTTCTGGATGCTGACTGGGATTAAAAAGTTCAGTTTCTACATGTATTTCTACATAAAAAACTTCACACAGTCAAATAAATAAATAAATGAATAACAATAAAAACAAAACAAAAAAACAATTAATAAAAACAATGGCCTTTAACTTGTAGGGGTTACAGAAATTTTTGGGAGAACCAGCTAATTTGACATTGAAATCAAAACAGGTTGTATTTCAACTTTATGGAGCTCTAACACAGCTCCCTGAGGAACGCCACACAACTCATAAACATCAGCAGGTAAACCTTGTTTTGTCATGTTGGAGTCCATGTTTTTGCTCTTTGTTGTTCTAGATTCGGATCTCAGAGTCTGACGCTCAGTAAAATTGTCCCTCACATCTGTAACCTCCTCGGAGATCCGACCAGTCAGGTAAGACGCGCGTTTGCATCATTATCTGTGTTTAGATCCAGCCCATAGGAGGATCTCCTCCTCACTCGTTGACATACATCAGGGGTGGGAGGCTGATTTCATACGCGTCTCGATACGCTGCCAGCAATACCATACGTTAACGATACAGTGAACAAAACACCAACAGACAGTTATGGTGTGTTCAAGGTGGCTGGAAAACATGGGTGCAGAGGAGGCAAACTATGTAGTAGTTGATGTGATCATAGGTTTTATTATGCTGATGCACTCTGGAGTCACTGTCTTGGACCACCGGCTCAACTCTCCATCCCTCCTGCAGACTGACTGTCTCAGAGCACCCTCTGCTGGTCAGCCTGAGACCAGGAATCCTGGGGCGTCCTCCCAACACCAGACTTTGCTTTTTAGCTTAGTTTCCTGCCCTCTTATTGGCTGTAGCCGTCTGTCATCAGCTGATTCTGACTTCCTACTGAGGACAGGAAGCCGTGCCCACAGCTTCACTTCCTGAAGCCAAACGCTCTCCTCTATTGATGCTGCGTTCAATGTTCCTGTAGAGTGGGAAATTCAGACTCTTTTGCCTTGTTTTGACATTAAATCATTCATAACTATAACTTTACTTTCCCCTGTCAGCGCTTTGTTTCATGTTTCATATCTTAGACGAGCAAATCTGACTCATAACTGACACTCCTGGTCAGTGAATACATCAGTGGTTCTCAAACTGGGGTCGTAAACACCAAAATGCATCATCTTGTGGGTTGTGAAGTAATCAGAAGCTGAATATGACAGAGGAGTCACTACATGGTGTTTTTAACCAACCAGCTGGGTAGTTTTTCACAACTCTGGTCAGTTTGACACATCCAGACAACCAGAATGTGATTCAAACTGGGACCAGTTCCGTCTAAGCTGTTCGTGGTCCAGCTGCAGATAAAGGAGATGTTTTACATTAAAGTCAGCAGACAGGTATACGACTGAGTTTAGAGTTTGGTCTGCAGTAACAGACTCTGAGGGTTGCTGAGAGCTACAGATCAGAAAAGAGGCGGGGCCTGAAGATGAGGGGGAGGAGCCATGCTTCATTCCATGTTCCTAAAATGATTGAATCAAGGAGTAAATGAATGGATGCAGTAGAGGCTGTTATTTGCGGTCTTTCATTAAGATTTGTAGGGATGCTCGATAATTATTGGGCCGATAACAGGAAATTATGATGTCATTCCGTAAGTCGGATATCATGACGACTTACCCCGATAACTTATGTCCCATACAGTTGGAATTTTTAAGATTGGACATGCAGAAGTTAGGAAATCCCACTTTTAAGCTTTTCTCGCTGAGATATTGTGATTGGGCAAAGGAAGCTGCTTCACAGGGGAGCAGCCACTTTCCCCATCTCATTTTAGACACGAACTACCCCATTTGTATTATTAGGTATGTATGTGTGTCATAGGTATCGGTTATCAGTATCGGCCTTTAGGAACTGAAATTTATCGATCATTGGTATTGGTTTTGAAGAATGGTTATCATGCATCCCTAAATCTTTGTTAGAAAAGGCTAAATTTTTCTCCTCTTTTAGAAGATTCTGTAAAATTTGGGTAATTTTTTCTAAGATTGAGATCAGATTTTGCCTGAAAAAGTCTTAAATTCATACTTTAAATGACCCTGTCCTGTTAATAGCTGGTTACAGTTAGCAGCTGTAGCAGCAGAAGAGGTTGTTTACTTCTGTTATTTATTGTTTATCAGTTACAACCCTAATTCCAAATCTCATCATTCCCAGTAGAACATGAACGTATCAGATGCTGAAACTGAGACATTTTATCATTAAATGAAAACTGAGCTCATTTTGATCTGATGGCAGCAACATGGTCGTCATGAATGCTCTGATTTAGCATTGCTGTGCTGAAGTATGCAAGTCCCTTGCACACAGATGCATTGTCTTCACAATTTCATGCCAAGGAACAATTTTCTATAAAACTTTTATAGAGACTGCCTCTCTGAAATGCTCCTTTTATACCCAGTCATGTTACTGGTCTGTTGCTATTTAACCTGATTGGATATTAAAGGAGCTGTATCATGCTTTTCAAACGCTCCAAAAGTCAAATACAGGCATTTATAAGCTAAATATGTTCCCATGGCTACTATAGAAACTAATTTGGTGTTAAATATTAGTTTTTTTTATGCATCTAATTTCCAACACGGAAGTAAGATGGCTGACTGTCCTGAACCACGGAGCTCTCAACCAATTGCAGCATGTTTTACGCCCATTTCATGACGTCGCCCCGGAAGAGACTCTGATTCTGAAGGGTCACAGAATTGTTCTTAACACCGGCAGCACTCACATGGATGTTAGTAGTAAACATTGATGGATTATTACTCCGATCGACGAGATCAAACGGAGCAGCCTGTTATGGAGCTGTATGCGCTCGACCCAGAGTCTGATATGGAGTTTGAAGTACACGCAGTACCACAGAAGTACCACAGAAGTACCACAGAGACCCTTGACAAGCAAGTAAATTAGCGAACAAATCATAGGCTAACAGTTAGCATTGAGCTGAGAGATGTGTTGACTCACCAGTGTTGTTGTCTGTCCATGCGCGTTTTTATAGTAGGAACTGCGTCAGGTTTCAGAAGTAATCCCAGAGAAAAAAACACTTTACTGCCAGAGATTCATGAAGTTGTCAGGAGTGAAGTTCACACACAAAGTTGAGTTTTTTTTTTTTTCTGCTCCTGAAGTTATAATCCAACCACTTCTGGCAAGTCGATTCATCCAGTACAACAAATAAACTCCCACGCTGAACATAACCACATTTTCCCCAACTTCCCGTCCTCTAGAGCTTAAAAAAAAAAAAGAAAGGAAATTCTCCTGAACTCTGGAGCAAACGTCTGTTAGCTGATGGCTGCTTGTCTCTGAGGAAATCTTCCTGCAGCTGTTAGTTTCTTCCTCAGAGAGAGTGTATAGGATTCTCTGAGTTTCTATTCAACAAAGAGGGCGTCTTGCTACGATGCTGCGCATGCGTGTTTGTCGCTTCGTGATTGGTGCCACCTCGTTGTGTATACCGGTGTAAGTCAGTTATTTAAAGGAAGCTACAGCTTGGCCTGAATATTCACATATATTACTCAAATATTCACAAATCAAGAAAAAAATTACTTAAATTAATTTTTTTTTATGATGAAATAACACAGTAACATGCTGAAAAGCTCTAAAAAGTCCATTTTTCATGCAAGGGCTCCTTTAAAGTCTCCTATTATTATTTTCCAGCCTTTTGTTGCTCCTGTTCCAACTTATTACAGGCGTGTTGCTGCAATCAGATTCACAGTCAGCTCATATTTTCCATGAAATAATAAAATGTCTCAGTTTCAACATCTGATATGTTGTTTATGTTCTACTTGGAATAAAACATGGGTTGAAAAGATTTAGAAATTAATTCATTTTGTTTCTATTTTTTCTTCACAACTCACAGAAACTGTACCATTCCGAAAAAAAAAAACAGTTTTCTTATTTAAGACCATCAGACAGTGGAATCATCTCCCAGACATTCTGAAACTTAAACAACTTTTCTACAAATTTGAGGAAATCTGTACGGAAGAGGATTAGGGCCATTGAAGACAAAAAAATTCTGACAAATAAGTCTGAATTTGGACTTTTTCCAGAACATAAAAAAAAAATCAAGAGATTTTTTTCAAATTATGAAAAAAGTCAGAGTTTTGCAAAAAAAAAAAAAAAGTCAGAATTCCGACTTTAATCTCAAATTCTGACTTCTTTTTCAGAAATAAAAAAAAACCTCTCCTGATTTTTTAAAAAAATATATATATTCTGGGAAAAAGTCAGAATTCTGACTTAAATTTAAAAATTCTGATAAATTTTTTTTTTTTTTTTTTTAGAATGTTGGTTTTTTTTCAGAAATTGAAAAACATATCCTGAAATAGTTTTTTTATGTTCTGGAAAAAATTTAAAATTCCAACTTTAATCTCATATTTCTGATTTAAAAAAAAAAAAAAGAAAAAAGAATTATGACTTTTTAAGAAATTGAAAAAAACAATCAAACCTGAAATAGTTTCTTTTTTAAATATTTTGGAAAAAAGTCAGAATTCTGACTTTTGTTTTTCAGAAATTAAAAAAAAAAACTCTCCCGAATTTTTTTTTTTCTTTTAAAATATATATATTGTGGAAAAAAGTCAGAATTCTGACTTAAATTTCAAAATTCTGATTTATTTTTTTTTTTTAAATTTTGATTTTTTTTCAGAAATTGAAAAAAAGAATCTCCTAAAATATACATTTTTTAAAGTTCTGGAAAAAGTCAGAATTCTGACTTTTTATTTTATTTGAATTTTATTATTTTTTCTTCTGTGCTCTAGTACTCTTCCGTACTATGTGTGTATGTTTGATTTATTTCTTAGTATTATAACTGAATTTTAACCCATAATCCGGATTACTTAAGAATCACAAGGATTTTTAAATGTTTATAGGTATGGTAGTTTTATACGTATGCTCCTCCAGCGGTACTGATAGGCATATTTATGATTTATGTGTTTTTAAAATTTGTGCACCTACCTGCGGATAGAAATTAGCAACAGCTAAATCTGGTACAATCAGTGTTTCTTTGAAAAATTTATGTTTTTGTTGGGGATGCACGATATAACTGGCCCCTTATCAATTTCAGCCTTAAAGCTGAGTGTCGGACATCGGCCACCCCACCGATATTTAACTGATATTTAACCGATATTTAACCGATCCGCCCACTGTTTCTAAAGTCTAACCAAAAAAAAAAAAAAAAAAAAAAACTCTTCTTCTTCCTCTGTTCCCTCTTCTTCAAAAACTTATCTTTTACAGATTTTAAGGCTTCTAAAGGCTAGGGGTGGAAAAAATATTGAAACACTGAAATACTGCAATATTTTCATATGCTGATATAATTTTAAAATGCAGTATATCTATTTTCTTGCGATATTTCATCTTTCTGTTACGAAATCTCGTGAGAATTCACAAAATGTCGTGAAATTTTGTAACAGAACAATGAAGTCTCGCGAGATTTGTAAGTAAAATAGAATGATACCATGTTTTTAAATATCGATTTGATATTGGCATATGAAATATTGCGATATTTCAGTGTATCAATATTTTTTCCCACCCCTATTTTTCAACGTGTCGGAAACAGATAACAAAACTGCTTTTTGAAATGACCGCTTATTTTTTCAGCTTTAAAATCGGTATCAATATCGGTTATCGGCCACATGAGTTTTAAAATATCGACATATCGGATATCGACCAAAATTCCAATATGGTGCATCCCTAGTTTTTGTTCATTGTTCCTGTCACATAAACTAAACTACATTTATACAGCGTTAATGTTTTTAGAGTTGTGGTTGTGTATTGTGAACATTAAAACGGTCCCTGTAGGGGGGGGGGGGGGGGGGGGGGGTTGTGCAGAGGTTAAAGTTTGTCTTGTCGACCTGAAGGTGCGTGATGGAGCCATGAACTGCCTGGTGGAGATCTACCGTCACGTTGGAGAGCGGGTCAGGATCGACCTGGGGAAGAAGGGGCTGCCGCAGTCACGGTGCGTTCAAGGTCTTCCCAAACATCCAGACACTTCTCTGACTTTGATTTGCAGGGAAAAGGTGTTTCACTGGTCGCGCAGGTTTGTTTAGTCTCATCAATAACAACAGGAAAACCAGGAAGAGGAAATATTGTGGTATTATTTCCATTCCTGATGAATCCACAGATCTTTCTCTGGAATAAACGATCCGTAAACCACCGGAGGAAACAGTTAGAAACGGACCTCTGAGTTTCTGTCTGGTCTCTGTGTTCAGGCTCAACGTGATCTTCAGTAGATTTGATGAAGTTCAGAGGTCGGGGAACATGGTGTTGTCTCCTGTTTCAGGTAAGATCCTCCTGCAGCCCACGACGGTTTCTGGGAGGTTCTTTGTTGTTTCCCGGAGTTTCCACCGTCTGACCCAGCGGATGTTGGTCTGGCTGTCACGCTGTGCTGACATCACACTCCAGATTCACCGCCACACCAGCTTTCATTTAAACACAGATATTTTCTGACGCTCATTCCCTGTTGTTCACTGGTGTGTAGCCACGCTGATGGAAACATGGCAGCCAGTTAAGAGAATTCATCTATTAACTGTTTTTGTTTATTCATTTAAATTTTCTTCCAGTTCCAGTTTAAACTGTTCTTCAGAAGTGAAAGTTTATTGATCTTTGAAAGGATGATCTCGCATTATTATTATATCATTATATTAATTGAAAATTATCTCAAAATAACAACACTATTGCATATGGCAATAATTTGTGAGGCAGTTAATCATACAGCAAACTTTCAGCTACAGTGAGCGCAGAGGCGAGTCTGGCCCTGTGAGCAGTCTGGAACAGGAGACAGCTTTACAGATGATGGGAATTTTGGGGACCTTGACCACATTAGACCAGGTGAATGTTTAAAACTGGACTGAATTATTCTGCAGAGCATGTAGTTCTGATTTGTACGTCCTTGTCTTTAGCATCTTTGACCACCTCAGACCAAGTCCTGGTAAACTGTGTTGCGTACAGACTGAGTACTACAGCCACCTACTGGCCGAACTTGCTATTAATATTTAACTGGCTTCACTAAACCTGAAATCTGTCTGCTGTTTTAGTCAAATACAACATTAAGTGTTGGTGCAGCTTCTTTTAAACAACCATCAAGGCTTCAGGCTGCTACTGGTGTAAAGGTGTGCGGGACATTTTCTTGGCCCAGTTGGGCCCATAAGTACCAACGTGGTGGTTTTACCACCACAGCCTACCTGAGTGTTGTTGCTGGCCGTGAAGAACAAAAAGCCTTATTTTAGTGTTGATGATCCTAAATCAGGGGTGTCAAGCATAAGGCCCGGGGGCCAAAACGGGCCCACCAGAGGGTCCAGTCTGGCCTGCAAGGTGAATTATTAAATGTCACATTTAAAACTATAAAACTATATTTTTAGTTCCAGATACCTGTGATTCAATATAACAGTGATTTTGTAGATCTCTTGTGATCTGTGTGTTACAGTGAGCATGTAGTGTCGTATTTGAATAATTGATAATATTAATAGTAATAAAAGTAAAAATATAAAAATTAATATATTAAAAATATTCAATATTTGGGAAGTTTAAAGGGAAAATTAATTTATAAATTAAAATATATATGGATATTTTGTCATATACGATAAAATGTTGCCTGAAATTAATACATAAAATGAATAAAGAAAAAATATAATCAAATGAGGCTAAATATTGTTGTATTGTTGTATGTTCTTCAATAAATTTCATATTCATTTTTTCTAAAAGGAAAATTCAATAAATACAACAAAACAAAGCTAAAAAGCGAATTACAGGCAGGAGGAGAGAGCGTTGCATTCAAACGTACCACCGCACGCAAGTAGAGGCCTAAAGGCGCAGTTTGAGACGGATTTCCACTTGCACAAGTCTAACGATTATTTTCAGGGGGGAAATGTCGGACTCTACATTTGATGGAATTTTTTTTTTGCTCTTAATGGATATTTATTAGGTTAATATGCATCAGGGTAAATTTAGACTCTGTGATAGAACAGCAGTGCAAATTATAAGTAAGTTATGCTGGTTCCAGTCTTGGACACCATACTTTTTTTATCTCCTTATCCTGTCCTTCAATCATGGTGCAACTTTAACATCTAAACTGAACAGAATTTCTCATCAACATTTCTCTGAATATGAACATAACGAAGGCAGCAAACACTTAACTGAAATTTAGAGGATAACAATCATAAAAGGTTCATTTCCTGTTGAATTTGCGTTTCTCGTGAGGCTTTGTGGTCCAGATGTGTTGAGTTTTGAAAATTGTCCTGCCCCCTTTCTTGTTCATGCATGCTGAAGCTGAAACAACTTAATGAATTTACTTTGAGTGAGAGTAAAAACTTATGTCAGATTAGAGAGAGAGAGGGGTTTTTAAGTTTATTTGTCTAAAAAAGATGAGATTTCATCACCAAACCACAATAATGAAGTTAGATCAATGTAAATATGTCTTTCATATGAACTACAGCACCAGGACAGAGGGAACTGTGGGTAAGTGCTGGGAAACAGGGAGGGAGGGGCCAACAGCAGGCTGCACCCGATGAATGGACCGAGAGCGATGCAAACTTTTTAATCCGTCTCCATGAACACCAGAAAAAGTCACTAAATTTGTTGCTAGTCACAGTCGTTAGAGGGGTCTGAAAAGTCGCTAAATATAGCGATGAAGTTGCTAAGTTGGTTTGCACTGCTTCTTCTTTGGTTGTTTGTGGCAGCCGTCTGGCAGTTGATGTTGTTGCATTAGCGCCCCCTTCTGGTTAAGAGCGGTATTCCAGTGCTGTTGACGGTACTTAAAGGTTGAATATGGAATACGGGCAGAACAGCGACATCACGTGTGTTTAGGTTGTAGTTGCAATGGCAGAAAAACAACTCCAGCCGCTGGGATGCCAGAATCTGCCGATACGCAAGTGTCCAACAGTCTGCAGCATGTCCAACAGTCTGCAGCATGTCCAACAGTCTGCAGCATGTCCACAGTCTGCAGCATGTCCAACAAGTAACGCAGAGGAGTTTATAACTGACAGCTAACGTTAGCCATGTTAGCAAACAAGCTAGCTTACCGATCCCGGAGGAAAGTCGCCTTCTCAGTGTTTTACTCCGTGGAAAACGTTTATGTGGGTCCATTTAGTGAAGTCTTCACCTAAATTTACTCCAGGTTTTGCTTCTCAGGTCACTCCTCCTCAGAAACAGATAACAACATCTCCAGGGCTCTGAAGCAGCTGCTTCACTCGTCGTCTCCACGGTTTTCCCCTGAACAGGCCTGACTATGACCAAAATATTGTTTCCACACAGAGATCGTATTTGGTAACCTGCAATGGCGGCGTGTATCGGCTTATAGACGTAAATAAAATGCCATTATCGAACCCGTAAAAATTTATTTTATAATTATTTTTAGGCCGAATATAATTTTTCTGGGAAATGTTGTACTTTCATTCTGCACACCCCCAAACGACCTGTGGAGTTTTTTTTTATTTTTTTTTTTAAATATAGCTTTTAATAAAAATGTTCCATATTCAACCTTTAAATGAATATTGTTCATGCAACACATATACATTATATTGCCAAAAGTATTTGCTCAACCATTTAAATGATGGAATCAGGTGTTCCATCACTTCCATGTCCACAGGTGCATAAATGAAGCAGCTCGGCATGCCGACTGTTTCTACAAACATTTGTGAAAGAATGTGTCGCTCTCAGGAATCAGTGAATTCCAGCGTGGAACTGTGATAGGATGCCACCTGTGCAACAATCCAGTGGTGAAATTTCCTCCTAAATATTCCACAGTCAGCTGTCAGCTGTATTATAAGAACATGGAAGTGTTTGGGAACGACAGCAACTCAGCCATGAAGTGGTCGTCCACGTAAACTGATGGAGCGGGTCAGCGATGCTGAAGCGTATAATGCGAAGAGGTGGCCAACTTTCCGCAGTCAATCACTGCAGACCTCCAAACTTCATGTGGCCTTCAGATCAGATCAAGAACAGTGACAGAGATGGAATGGGTTTCCATGGCGACCAGCTGCATACATCCATACATCACTAAGTGCAATGCAAAGCGTGGATGCAGTGGTGGAAAGCAGCCGCCACTGGACTCTAGAGCAGTGGAGGCGTTCTCTGGAGGACCAATCACGCTTCTCCATCTGGAATCTGATGGAGGAGTCTGGGTTTGGCAGGTGCCAGGTCTCCACCAAATACTCATTTTCCTAATAATTCTGCACTCCCTGTCGTCTTTGTTTCATGAAAGTCATGAACAGAGGTTCACCAGTCTGACAAACAATGTAAAAATGGTGGAACAATTTCAGAAAAAAATGTTTTGTAACGTAATATTGGTGCCATCTACAGTGTTTGATATATTCAGAGAATCAGGAGGAATCTCTGTATGCATTGGACAAGGCCGAAGGTAAAAACTAGATTCTGGTGAAAAGCAGGTTTCAGAGCAACACCTCTCCCATCCAGGGAAGGATTTGCAGGTTTCAGAGCTGTGTGAAGCATGACGATGTCCATGCGTGTTGACAGTAGAGAGACTGTTGCAGGAAGCAGGGAGAGAGAGGAAACAGAGCCCAGAGCTCTTACTGTAGGGGAGGTGTCAGCTGTCGTCCTCACAGTCACAAGACCAGCTCAGAGGGGAGGAGGAGGAGGCAGTGCATCAGCTGTGGGTGGGGGACAGGACAGCAGAGTTACTGCTCCTCCACAGTCATCAGGCAGTTGGGCCGGTCCTCACAGGTAAATAAATCCGTCGTGTTTTATTTAAAAACAGCTACAGACGATTGTTTATCAGAGAGGTGATGATGTGTTTGTGCTGCAGAGATGATGAAGAGCTGAATGTTCACTGATGCATGAAGTCCTGCTGCTCCTGTCTGCAGCCTGACATCACAAACGGGTCAATTATTCAGTTTTTTAGCTTTTTATGGCCTTTTCAAGAGTTTATCGTAAACCAGAGCCACGTTCAGTCTGAATACATGTGATTCTGTTTCTTAAAGGAATAGTACACCCACATCATAATGTGTGTTCATTTTCTACTCACCCTCATGCTGAGAAAGACTCTGGAGCACTTCTTTAATATCTCAAATGCAGCCGGAGATCAGACAGGTTTTCATTTTCCCCCAACTTTCATATAATGGTGACAAGAGCTCGAACCAAAAAGGTCCATAAAGTCCACAAAAACTTGTCAATATTCCTCCAAACTGCTCATCCAATGCAATCCAAGTGTCCAGAGTGGGTAGCGTCCAAAATTTACTGGAAACGGCATTATTTAGTGTATTTTATAGCCTAGACCAGGGGTGTCCCATTTGGGGCCCGGGGGCCAAAGTTG
Source organism: Atherinomorus stipes (assembly GCA_023101725.1). NCBI lineage: Eukaryota > Metazoa > Chordata > Actinopteri > Atheriniformes > Atherinidae > Atherinomorus > Atherinomorus stipes. The sequence goes on from JALJCO010005317.1 coordinate 82,219, forward strand.
GCCTGCGAGTGTTGCGAATGTTTGGCCCGCCACTCATTGTCTTTTTTTTTTCATTAAGATTTTCCCAGCTGCGTGAAAAGTTCTGTTGATATTTATTCAGTTTAGCACTTCCCTTTCTGACCATAAATTAACATTGCATTGCATTGTGGGTAGGGTGGTGCTGTTTTTTTTATCAGCTTAGATCTGGAAGCCCATCATCAGGTAGTAAGATGCTATCCAAAATAAAACTGCATACAAAGTAATGTAAAAACACAAAAACAAATAATGAACACAACAGAGAATAGTGTTATTCATTTTTCACATTATTTTGTATGAGGTTTTATTTTGAACAATAGCGCTATTGGCTAAGCAGCATATTTTTCTTTTCTTACATTGTAACATGAATTTTAAGTTTTGGCCAGCGACCATCCACCCAGTCATTTTTGGCCCTCCAATATCAAAAATTTGAACACCTCTGGCCTAAACAGTAAACATCTAGCTGCCGCAAAGCGTGCCCTTGACACTGTGGAAGCTGCGATGTTCAGCGCCCACTCTTAGCACAATAAACAGCGAATTTCTTCTGATACGCTTGCATTATCAGCTATCAGCATTATCAGATAATGCAAGCGTATCGGAAGAAGTTCGCTGTTTGCATTGTGCTAAGAGTAAACGAGTTGCAGACAAACACAAGAAGGGTTAGCTATTGATTTAAAAGAAAGAAAGAAAGAAAAAGAGACTGCACAATCTCATCTGCTGCGTCTTCCGTAGTGTTGTGAACTTTGCGGCAGCTAGATGTTTAAGCTATAAAAATCTACTAAATGATGTGAATTCCAGTAAATTCTGGACGCTACCCACTCAGGATACTTGGATCACATTGGACGAGCAGTTTGGAGGAATATTGACAAGTTTCTTTGGACTTTTATGGACCTTTTTGGTTCAGTCGCTGTTGAACTCCATTATATGAAAATTAGGGGAAAATGTAAACCTCCTTGGATCTCTGGCTGCATTTGAGATGTTAAAAAAGTGCTCAAGAGTCTTGCTCAGCATGAGAATGAGTAGAAAATGAATGCACATCATTCCGTGGGTGTACTATTCCTTTAAAGAAGTTAGTTATGAGGAGTTATAAAGTAAATGAAACAGTGCAGGTGGAAAGCTCCTTTTAAAGAGGGAATCCATGACAGCTGATGTCCTGTATCCGTCTGTGAAGCCTGGGTCGTGGTAGGTCTGAGGCATCGCTGGAGACGGTCATTTTTACAGCTGTTATCAGCTGAGCACCGTTTCCAGGCTGAGCGGCTTCTCTCTGCTGGCTTCATGTTTTATTCGTGGCCATGTTGGGAGTCCAGCTCTGTGTGGGGAGGACGCGAGGACAGGTGCGGGGTTTGGGTTGCATGGCAGGAAGGCTCTTGAATAATGAAGAGACGGAGAGGACAGCGAGTCTCAGAGCTGAGAGGAAACATGAAATGCTCCTGTGACGGGCTGAGAAGCCTGCTTCTGTGCAGATAAACAACAGAAAACAGGAAAACTCCACCAAACAGGAAGTGTTAGAGGTCAACGGGAACTGGCTGCGACAGGTCCTCCGAGTCAGAGCAGACTGCTGCAGCAGAGCTCGGAGATTTCATCCTGCATAAATGTGTGTAAATTCATGCGGTTTGCCTCTTTCACTGGCAGATGTCCACGTCTGAGACATGCAGTGTTTTGAAAGTGGACATCTGGACGCTGGATTTTTATGAAAGCACAAATTAGATGAGACGCACATGGTGCCTCTCACAAACGGGATGCTCTATTACAGCTAATATGAGGAACCACGTTGGTCGTTTCAGCCTCAGCAAACATCTGCAGCCTTTTTTTTTCCAGTTTATTTAAATTTATTCAGACATTATGAACATTGAGAAAAAGCAAACAAAGCAAAAAAAACAACAAAAAAAACAACGAAAAACAAAAAAGACACAATATACAGTTGCTCCCTTCCTGGTTTCTTATGTTTTTGCATGTTTGTCACACTTAAATGTTTCAGATCAAACAAATGTAAATGTGAGAGAAAGAAAACACAAGTAAACACAAAATGCAGTTTTTAAATGAAGGTTTGACGAGACAGGCTTCGTCTCTGGCAGTTTTTAAAGTCCCTTCTTAAAACTCACCTGTTTGCGCTGGCGTTCCACCCTTCATGAGCTATTTTTCTGATTTTGTCTGTTGTTTAAAGTCTTATTTTTTCTGATATTTATTCTGTTTTTACTGTTTATTGTGTTGATTTGTTTTTATGTCTAATATTTGTTTTAATGTTCTCACTGTGAGATTCAATTTCTGTTTTACTTCTGTTCAGCGCTTTATCGGTAGCTGCTGTGTTTAAAGCGCTATACAAATAATGTTGACTTGACTTGACTTGACTTTTTAAGGGGGGGGGGGGATCCAAACCCCCATGGCCCTGTGTGAAAAAGTGATTGCCCCCCTGAACCTAATAACTGGTTGTTCCACCCTTAGCAGCAACTGCAATCAAGCGTTTGTGATAACTGGCAGTGAGTCTTCGGCTGTGTACCCACCAAACGCGATTTGGGCGTCAAAATCGCGCCTGACGCCCAAAGTTGGATGCTTGGTCACTAAAAAGTCAGACACTTTATTTCCAGCATCTGAACGCCCCAAACGTGCGTTCAGTCCAGTCAAGGCACGCTGGACGCGCCTCGGGAGGAGCCCCTCCTTTCTCTTTTTCCTGTCACCGGTCTGTCCTCACAATGACAGATGCAGGAGAGAGAGCGGCTCGGCTTTATGTGATAAATAAAGCAGGGAATGTCGTTGTCGGGCGTCTCTGCTCCGTGTCTGGTTCACCAGATGATTCCAGGTGGTCTGAGTGTGATGAGTTTCATCATTTAACATAAAGTGATGCACCTGAATGCTTTCCTTGCTCTCTGGTAGGTCATAATTATGACGGGTGATGCTCGGCCATCATCACCCAACATTTTCCTGTTTAGATTCTCCTCTGCAGGGAGCAGAGCAGCCTCTCACCTGACATGTGGACATGATGCTGTTCCTGAAGAAGAACTCCAGTTTTACATCAACCAAACAGGTTTGATGTAGAAAGCTGTCAAGGATTTATTTGTTATTTAACTTAATATTTTTATTTTTCAAAAGCATTATTTTCTTAGAGAAAAGAGAAATGTTTTTTTGGTAATTTATGCATTAGGGATGTAACGATATGAAAATTTAATAACACGATTATTGTGACCAAAATGATCATGGTTATCATATTTATTGTGTTACTATAAAATTAGCCCCCCAGCATCTTTAAAAATATCCAAATAGGGTCTAAAAGTCTTTACTTTGTTTTCTTAAGGGAGAAAAAAATGTCCTTCATTGCTTTCCGCCATGTTTTCATGAATTAAACATTGCAAACTGCAACTGTTGCTGCTTTTTCACCCAATGAGCAGCATCACTGGGAGTTTTTCAAAGAGCTGTCATCAGTCACGGTTTAAATCATAATTAAAATTTGAAACGGTATTACTTATCGTTGGGAATTTTATCACGGTTAACCATTTTACCGGTAATCGTTACATCCCTAGCATTCATTTTTATTATTGTCTGTGTTCAGCTATGTTCAGGTCATTTGTTACATAAAGTTAAATGTTATAAATGTCTTTAAAATAAAACACTTTAAAAATTTTTTTAAATTAAAGTGAAAAAATAAACACATTAAAAAAAATAGAAATAAATTTTAAAAATCGTCATGTGTATCAAATCGTGGGTCAAAAATCGTGATACGAATCGAATTGTGAGTTGGTGTATCGTTACAGCCCTAGATTCAGGTGGGGACTTTGACTAGGCCACTCCAAAGTCTTGATTTTGTTTTTCTTAAGCCAGCTGAGGTTGTGGGAAGGCGTGCTGTGTCACCTCCTGTGTGCTCCTGTGCACCTTGTTTGTTGGAGCTTCGAAGGGCTAGCTCTCTCTGCTGCCCTTTCAGTTGCTTATTGTCTTATACCATCCACCATTTGTCCTTTCACAACGTATAACGGTTAATGCACTTCCTCACTAGTTCTCCGTTTTTGGGATTCTCTAGTCTTTGCTATCTGCTATGTCTGTTAGTTCTCTCTGCTAGCATGGCTGCTAGCGCTCTTCCTCCGCTCTCCCCTCTCCGCTCTTCCTTCGTCTGCCACTCTCTTTTCTTGCTCGGTGTGCTTCATGTTTAGCTACACCTCTGCCTCCTTTAGTGATAATGGTACGTGTAACAAATGTAGCTTGTTTGTAGCCTTGGAGGCGAGGCGAGGCGACTTTGAAGCTTGGCTCTGCTCCATGGAAAAGACTCCAGTAGCTAGCCAGGGCCCTGCTTTAGCTTTAGCCGGAGCGGAGCCTGCTAGACAGGCTAATCCTAACCGCCCCGCGGCTCGTTCTGTGCAGCAGGAACAGCAGGAGGGTTGGGTGGCGGTTGCGAAGAAACGTAGCTCTAAGGCGAAAGCTAAGCCCGCGGTTCACCACCAACCTGTCCACGTTTCTAACCGATACGCCCCACTCAAAGATACCCTTTGAGCAACAAACCCTGGTGATTGGCAGCTCCATAGTCAGAAACGTGGCTTTAGAGACACCAGCGACCGTAGTTAAATGTATCCCAGGAGCCAGAGCGGGCGACATTGAGTCTTATTTGAAACTGCTGGCTAAGGATAAACGTAAATACCGTAACATTGTAATTCATGCCGGCGGTAACGACACCCGGTTACGCCAATCGGAGGTCATAAAAGTTAATGTTGCTTCAGTATGTGCTTTTGCTAAAACCATGTCGGACTCCGTAATTTTCTCTGGCCCCCTGCCAAATCTGATCAATGATGACATGTTTAGCCGCATGTCATTATTTATTCACAGGTTGTTTAGGTGGTGTCTAGAAAACAACGTGGGCTTTGTAGATAACTGGAAAACTTTCTGGGGCAAACCTGGTCTTATTAGGAGAGACGGCATCCATCCTACTTTGGACGGAGCAGCTCTCATTTCTAGGAATCTGGACGATTTTGTTAGTCAGTCAAACCATTGACAATCCAGGGTTGAGACCAGGACGCAGAGTTGTAGTCTTACACACCTCTCTGCAGTTTCCCACCTGCCGCCCTCCCACACCCCCATAGTGACTGTGTCTGTCCCCCGGGCCCTTAGAATGAAATCCAAAAACACCTCTAAGGTAAATCACAATAACCTAATAAAAATTAAAACAATAAACATAACAAAACAGAAAAATAAAACCATTAAATGTGGTTTATTAAATATCAGATCCCTTTCTTCCAAATCTCTGTTAGTTAATGATCTGATTGGCGATCATCATGTTGATTTATTCTGACTTACAGAAACCTGGCTGCAGCAGGATGATCATGTTACTATTAATGAATCTACTCCACCCGATTACTTAAATTTTCATGTTCCTAGAGCTGCAGGCCGAGGAGGAGGTGTGGCTGCTATCTTTCAATCAGGGCTATTTATTAATCCCAGACCTACGATTAGTCATAATTCCTTTGAACACTTAATTCTAAGCCTTTCTCATCCTAACTGGAAATCAGAGAAACCACTTTTGTTAGCTGTAGTGTATCGTCCACCTGGACCTTACTCAGAGTTTCTGACTGAATTTTCAGACTTTTTATCAGATTTAGTGTTGAATACTGATAAAGTTGTCGTTTTGGGCGACCTTAATGTTCATGTTGACGATAACAATGACAGCTTAAATATTGCTTTTAAATCTATGCTAGACTCAATCGGTTTTTCACAAAATGTTCACGAACCCACTCATTCTCATAATCATACTCTGGATCTTGTCCTGACGTATGGTATTGACAGTGAGGAACTGAAAGTTTTTCCCCATAATCCTGTTCTGTCTGATCACTTCTTAATAACTTTTGAGTTTACCTTACTTGACTACACGATGGCTGAGAATAAATTCCATTACAGTAGATGTTTATCAGATAGCGCTGTTACCAAGTTTAAAGAATCTATTTCATCACTATTTTCTACAATGCCAGATGTCAACATGACAGTAGGGATCTATCCAAGCTTTACTCCAGCTCAGATTGATCAGCTTGTTGATAAAATGGCAGTTTTGACCCACACAGTACTAGATAATGCTGCTCCGTTAAAAAAAGAAGAAAATCTGTCAGGAGAAGGAAGCTCCCTTGTTTAATTCCCAGCTACGAGCTTTAAAACAGACATCTAGATGTTATGAGAGGAAATGGCCCATCTGGCTTAGAGGAGTCTCGCTTAGTTTGGAAAGAAAGTCTAAAACCTTACGTAAGACTAGAACAGCTTACTATTCATCATTGATGGAGGAAAATAGGAATAATCCCAGGTTCCTTTTCAGCACTGTAGCCAGGCTGACGAAGAGCCGTAGTGCTGTTGAGCCATGCATTCCCCCGACTCTCAGCTGTGACAACTTCATGAGTTTCTTCACAAACAAAATTGTTTCTATTAGAGAGAAAATCCTCGACATCCTTCCAGCCACTGACGACGTCTTACCCCCAGCAGGATTAGAGACATCTGTAGATGCTGATTTATGTCTGGATCATTTCTGTCCTGTACAGATTTCTGAGTTAACCAAACTAATTGTGGCATCCAAACCTTCTACCTGCATTCTTGATCCCATCCCAACCAAGCTGTTAAAGGAGTAATCACCTGGAAATTGCATTTTTCTAGTTAAAACATGTTTATTGGTGTTGGAGTGAAATGTAAACTTGCCTGAAACCCCCCCATTTTTTACACGGTCCAGTTTTTTCATTTGAGCTAAATCCCGAAATTATGAGATTTTGATTGGCTCCTTCAATTTGGTAACTAACAGAGGCTGTTAGCATAGGCCAGCCTCTCTCTGACACGCCTACGGACTTCTGTCCTGGACCACATGCTCCACTCCACAACATGTTGAGGGGGCGGGACTTGTGGGATTTCCAGTTTGCATTTTTTCGGCTTTTAAATCATTACATTTCCTATTCAAATACACAAAGTGCCTTTCCCATTATGATATAAAACATTTTAAATAAAGATTAGGGATGTCCGATCCAGATGCCATCGATACTCGCTCCCATACTGATGTAGGCTTCTCCTTTCTGACGGCACCTGAGCTCCGGAAACGTTCACGCCGGCAGAATAATTATAACTTTTTTCTGTTTTACTCCAGAAAAGCTGGAAGCTGGACTCCAGATGCAGCTGATTAATCAGACAATAACTGCGTCCCTCTAACGATGGGAGGGACGGGTGCAACCGATGTTACTTGATGCGTTACCGGGTCGGGTTGTGAGCTAAACATGAACGGGTCGGGTTCGGAAGCCATCCTTACGGGTGGGTAAGGATGAGTCCAGTTGGTGAAACTGGACTCATGCAGGACTCTGGCAAAGGGAGGACACCCCCTCCCAATTAACATAGATCACCGGGGACTCCCACCGGGAGAGGAGAGACCTGCTGCTCCCGCAGTTCATTCTCATGTTGTTTCATGCGTAGGGCTGGACGATTATGGAAAAAATTATAATCACGATTATTTTGACTGATATTGAAATCACGATTTATTTTGCAAAAATATTGATGAACAGAATATCAAACGCATCACAGGTGCGTCTGCCTCCAAACACCTCCCAGCTTGAGGTGTGTTGGCCGTCTGCTCACATCCGCAGCATCGGGCTAACAGCCTCTAAAATGCAGCTGTTTGGACTTTTCCCTGTTCATTACTCGTATCCGTGCTCGGTATCGACACGTACTCAAATGTCAATACTTATACTTTGTTGGCAAGAAAGTGGCATCGGGACATCCCTAAAACTATTCCACTTTTTCTAAATGGGATGCCACTTGACTCATTCAGCTTCACACGTGACGGGAGCGTGTGCGCGTGACAGGCGACAGAGAGCACGGCTGCAGCGGCGAAGAACAACGGGGGGTTTTATAAAAGTTAATGACAAGGTGGTGAGGTGCAAGTTGTGCGGCGAGGACGGTGCTTTTCTCAGACCCACGTTTTTTTCTAGGATGCAGGCTCACCTAGAAAAAAAAGAAGCAAGACGTGCTTCATCCCCATTCTAAGGATCAGACTGGTTCAAAATGTACGGTTGAATCCCAAAAGCTGCAGCCCCGTCAGGTACAGAGTCGGGTAATGCATGCATGAACTGGGCCGGTCCTGATTCCAGCTCTGTCCTTCCTGCAGCCAATCAGCGCACGCCTCATTTACATTATTTAAATGAACATTCATGTCAGTCAAAACCTTATTTGAACTATCACGAGAGACAGTGGTGGTATGAGCAAAGGGTCAGAACATGCACTTTGTTTGATTTTTTTTTCTAACAAGTTTTTAGATCTTATTTTAAGACATTGTGAGGAGAGTGGACAGATTAAAAGACCAGGTTATTACTCCTTTAAAGGAAGTTTTTCCTTTGATTAACACGTATTAACTAGATCTGATCAATTCATCTCTATTGGCAGGATATGTACCTCAGTCCTTTAAGACTGCAGTAATAAAACCTCTGCTTAAAAAAACGACTCTTGATCCAGGAGAGTTAGCTAATTATAGACCGATATCCAACCCTCCCCTTTATGTCTAAAATTCTTGAGAAAACAGTTTCAGCTCAACTTTGTGCCCATCTGAGCAGAAATAATCTGTTTAAAAAGTTTCAGTCTGGTTTTAGAGCTCATCATAGCACAGTGACCCCCCGTGGCTTCCAGCACTGCAGTGAAGAATCTTGGAGTCATTTTTGACCAGGATTTGTCTTTCGGCTCACATATAAAACAGGTTTCTAGAACCGTCTTCTTCCACCTACGTAATATTGCTAAAATTAGGGACATCCTCTCCCAGAATGATGCTGAAAAACTAGCCCATGCTTTTGTTACTTCCAGATTGGATTACTGTAATTCCTTATTATTGGGCTGCCCCAAATATGCCTTGAAAAGTCTCCAGCTGATCCAGAATGCTGCAGCTGGGGTTCTGACTAGAACCAGCAGGAGAGATCATATTCCAGTCCTAGCCTCTCTTCATTTCCTCACTGTTAAATCCAGGATAGAATTTAAAATTCTTCTTCTCACATATGAAGCTACAGCCTGCCTACATACGTAGACCTCAGTGGTGATAGTTACTCACACTGGTACAGAGAAGATCCAGCTATCAAAGTAAATAAAGACAGCTGACACTTAATTCTTCTTCTTTTCTTGGTTAACCTGCAGCTGTGTTCATTTAACTAATAATTAATGGCTGTTCTTTAAGGCCACAGTGCTGCCGAGTTACACACAATAAACCTACAGAGCAGAAAGAGTGGCACAATAAGATCAAGTAAATAAAAAAGTGAGTAAATGAACAGGACACGTACATGTAAGACATAGTTGGGAAATGAGTGGTAATTGAATCATGAGATCAGTAAAAATTTACAGCTCAAAGTCAGCTTCCTTCAATCATCCTGTTTGCTTCGCTTTAATCGAAATGCTTGAAAATATTTAGAAGAAAATCTTTTGTACTCCTGGAGGTGGAACCAAGTTGACGTCTTGCTTCCTGATATTTTACCACGATGTTGCAGTATAGTATGCAGCGTCCAAAAAGTGAGTAGAGAAGCGATGGACAGAGATGAGCTGGTGGAAGTTCCACATACATGAATGGTTAGTAAGATAAAGGAAGAAATAGAACTAGTTTACTTGTGTGGGCTGTTTGTAAATGTCATTCAAGTTGCATTTTACATTTATACCCAGTTTGTGTTGCTCAGTATGTAAAAAATAAATGACATGAAGATTAAAGTAGTTAAAATGGCTAAACTTGAAACATTTTATCTGTGAAATGCCATATGCAGCAGTAATATTAACACATATGTGTAATAATGTTAATAAACCATGACGCAGTGTGGAACTGTAGAGGCTTTATTAAAAGTGGGTATCAGTTAAAGGATTTTACAGAAGCTCTGACTTCTCAATAAGACATCAATATCGTCTGTGATATCGTCATCAAGGTATTTTGGAAAATATATTGTGATATAATTTTTTGGCAATATCGCCCACCCCTAGTTGTAATGGATAACATGAGATCGCTAGCTCACAAGATGGACGAGCTTGAAGTGCTAACAAGGTCTCAGAAAGAATACAGAGAATGCAGTATTATGTGCTTCACCGAGACATGGCTGCATGAACACATCCCGGACTGTAATGCGTCTGTACACGGCTTCAAGACGGTCCGTGCAGACCGTAATGAACAGCTCAGTGAGAAGCTAAAGGGAGGTGGAATTACAGTGCTGGTTAATTATCGTTTGTGCCATCCAGGACACGTCACTGTCAAAGAGAAGATCTGCACAAGAGACATCGAACTGTTAGCTGTGAGTTTCCGTCCATATTATTTACCCAGAGAGTTTGCCTGTGTTATTCTGGTAGCGGTTTATATAATACCAGGTACCGCACCAGAGACAGCCTGTGATGTCATCAGCTCCATCGTGGCTAAACTACAAACACAGCATCCAAACTCATTCATGGTGATCTCTGGAGACTTCAACAACGTCTCCCTCTCTGCTACGTTACCAACTTTCCAGCAGTTTGTCAGCTGCTCCACCAGAGAAAATAAGATGTTGGACTTATTTTATGCAAACACTATGAATGCATACAGCTCCTCTGCTCTGCCTCCCCCTCCACCTACAAGCCCATCGTTCAGCAGCAACCAGTCATTAGGAGGACGATTAAAACCTGGTCTACTGAGGCTGAAGATGCTCTGAGAGGGTGCTTTGAGGCCACAGACTGGAATGTCCTCTGTGAACCTCATGGAGATGACATCAACACCATGACTGAGTGTGTGACAGATTACATAAACTTCTGTGTGGACAGCATCGTTCCAACAAGAACAGTGAGGTGCTTCCCCAATAACAAACCCTGGATCACCAGTGACCTGAAAAAGCTGCTGAACATCAAAAAGAAAGCTTTCAGGGATGGAGACAGGGAGTTACTGAAGACCACACAAAAACAACTGAAAACACAGACTAAGAAGTGAAGGAGGACGACAGGAAGAAGTTGGAGAGCAGCTCCAGCAGAACAACGTGAGGGATGTGTGGTCGGGAATGAAGAAGATCACTGGCTTCAAGTTAAAGGGGGACCAGACTGATGGAGGTCTGGACAGAGCTAACGAACTGAACATGTTCTTCAATAGGTTCAGTTCCCCCCCTGCCGACAACCCAACATTCCACACACCCTCCATGAGCTCACAGCTTTCCTGTCCCACCTCCACTCTGTCACCCTGCAGCTCAGTCATGGACCTGAACACAGCCTCCTCTGTCTCCACATCAGGACATCCTGAGACCTCCTCTGTCTCCACATCAGGACATCCTGAGACCTCCTCTGTCTCCACATCAGGACATCCTGAGACCTCCTCTGTCTCCACATCAGGACATCCTGAGACCTCCTCTGCCTCCACATCAGGACATCCTGAGACCTCCTCTGTCTCCACATCAGGACATCCTGAGACCTCCTCTGTCTCCACATCAGGACATCCTGAGACCTCCTCTGCCTCCACCTCAGGACATCCTGAGACCTCCTCTGCCTCCACCTCAGGACATCCTGAGACCTCTTCGTCTCCAGATCAGGACATCCTGAGACCTCCTCTGCCTCCACCTCAGGACATCCTGAGACCTCCTCTGTCTCCACATCAGGACATCCTGAGACCTCCTCTGTCTCCACATCAGGACATCCTGAGACCTCCTCTGTCTCCACATCAGGACATCCTGAGACCTCCTCTGTCTCCACATCAGGACATCCTGAGACCTCCTCTGTCTCCACATCAGGACATCCTGAGACCTCCTCTGTCTCCACCTCCAGCCTGACTGTCTCCTGTGACCAGGTCAAGAAACAACTAGAAAAACTGAACCGGAACAAGGCTGCAGGTCCAGATGGTGTCAGTCCCAGAGTTCTCAAGACCTGCTCAGAACAACTATGTCCGGTTCTCCAGCACCTTTTTAACACCAGCCTGAGACAGAACAGAGTTCCTGTGCTGTGGAAGACATCCTGTCTTTCCTGTCCCTAAAAAACCACAACCAGCTGAACCAAATGACTACAGACCAGTTGCCCTGACATCTCACATCATCAAAGTACTGGAAAGACTTACTGGCTCAACTTAACAAGCAAGTCAACACCTTTCAGGACCCATAGAGCTCGCAAACGTGACGTAAGCACCCCTGTAAAATGCTATGTATTGTGGGCAGTACAGGCAGTGGAGGAAGCAGCGCAGCACGGTTGCTTTGAAACTCGTCTCGCGGACATAGCATTAAACACAGAAATGGCTCGGAGTCGCTGAATTATAAACTGCCATAGCCGTTCTCACGACCACCATAGGAAACAAATAAATAAAGGAATAAGTGTTTATCGGTTTCTAGATTTTGAATCAAAACAGCACAAGACAGAAAAAAGAGATGAAACCGCTCCAGTCACTTTTTCATTAACAGTAACACATACTATGGGACATTAATACTTTTGCATGCAGTCGCTTTTTAAGCTGTTATTTTACCGTTACTTCAGCTGAATTCCATCACAATGGAAACACAGTTTTAGATTTAATAAGATTCGGGAAAGAAAAAAACTGTGATTTCGGTCGTCACCATCGCGGACACACTTAAAGGCTATTATACTAATAAACATTTTTCCCTATTTTTACATTCACATTGTGAATGCTGTAATTGAAGTTATTCAATGAGGTTTTGAGCTCATGCAGAGAAGATGTTTGTTGGGATTTGCTTGAAATATTAACTTTGTGCGTACCGATGACAGAGGCTCTGCACACCTGCAACATGTCGACCTGACGTAGATCAGACTTGCCCAGCAAGCAGCTGGAGCACTAAACTGCTGCTAACAGCAATGACAGTTCCCTGTTCCTTCACCTTCAGCGGGTCGACCTGAACAACTGTTTGCAGAGCGACTTTTATGGAGTAGTGAAGCTGCTGCATCAGACGCGTTTCACCAGCCTGACGCTTGACGCACAGCGCGTGCCGAGCAGCATCAGGGACTTGGTTTGGAGGAGCTGGATTGGCTGTTTGCACAACTCCTCAGATGGAAAGTGGACGGGGGACATCAGTTTCCGTCCATTATTGAAGTGTTGGACTCATGTCAAGTGACAAAGATGTTTTTCCCAACATGGATTGTTGACTGGTATGAGACTGCCTGTGATTGGAATTGGTCTGTCTTCTTAAATGTGGACCCCAAGACACTTATTATGGGATCTGGCTTCAGGGGAGTGGAATATGCTCTAGACAGGAAATCAAATACTTCCCACCAGAATGGCAGAATTTTTGAACATGACCATAAAGAATGAAACAGTGTACCTTCATGCAGTTTACATTTATCACAGACAGGGGATATTGCTGGATACATCTTATGCAATCTTTGTATAATGAAGTCTATGAATGACCTTAAATTGGATCAGAATGTGCCTGACATTGACAGAACATCTGGTAATATTGCCTAAGCATTCTTCCCAAGTTTCAAGAATAAGCAGCATAGTCCTGTCTACATCCTGGAAGAGGAGGTGGAGGTGGTGGAGAACTACAAATACCTGGAGTTCAGCTGGACAACAGACTCGACTGGAAATGCAACAGTGACTACATCTACAAGAAAGGTCAGAGCAGACTCTACTTCTTAAGGAAGCTGAGATCATTCAACGTCTGCACCAACATGTTGCAGATCTTCTACAAGTCTGTTGTGGAAAGTGCAATCAGCTTTGCAGCATCTGCTGGGGCAGCAGCACCAGAACCAGAACCAGAACCAGGACCAGGACCAGAACCAGGACCAGGACCAGGACCAGGACCAGGACCAGGACCAGGACCAGAACCAGAACCAGCACCAGAACCAGAACCAGAACCAGGACCAGGACCAGAACCAGAGACTTGAAGAAACTAAACAAGCTGATCAAGAAAGCTGGTTCTGTGCTGGGGAGAACTCTGGAGCTGCTGGAGATGATTGTTCAGAAAAGAATGCTGCACAAGCTGATGAAGATGATGGAGAATTCTTCCTCTTCTGCACAACACAGTGAAAAATCAACAGAGTGTTCAGTGGGAGGCTGCGTCAAGTTCGCTGTAGGATGGAGAGATACAGAAATTCATTCCTGCCAGCAGCATCACCCTGAAGAACAAAACTGACTGATTATTGTTATTATTTCATATAAATGTTATATTAACAAAAAGAAAGAAAAGAAAAAAAAGAGTGAGCTTTTTACAATGTTGAATTCCCCTTCTGGGATAAATAAAGTATTTTTTATTTCATTTCATACTGATTCAACCAAAGCACAAACTGAAGCTTTGCCTGGGACCAGAGTCCCCTGGTGGGACAGTAAAGTAGAGCTAAGTGTCATCAGCATAGTTACAATCAGATACTGTATGTGGTTTGTTTCCATGATCCAAGTTATGGGGCATGTAGATGCCAAATAAGAAGGAGCCTTGTGGAACTCCACATGCCATCTATGGTTGAGTAAATCTATAGTAACAGAGATTAAAAGATAAAGATGTTCAGTTTCTAATGACAGGAACATGTTTATAGGGTGGAAACAGAGCATTTGTGTTTGTAAAGCTCATCCTTTATGTTAAGAGAAGGGAGGCATTTTTATTTATATCTTTTTACATTTCTGTGAATTATCTGAAGCGATTCCCTCTCCACCTTTCACCCTCTGTAACTTCAGACTGGTGTATGAGGACTTTATTGGCTGGACTTGAATGGACTTGAATCCTGATTCTTTCTGTGGGAACACCCCTCCCACCGTTGTTGCGGCTGGTTTAGCTACTCAGGTGGATGGTGCGGGTGTTTCCCAGCTCATTCATTCAGCTGTAAAAGCCTGAACAGGCTAAGTTTAACCCACAGCTGGACGATTATTACATGAGGTGCTTCTTTAAGCCGAAGAGAATGAGAGTGAAACAAGATTCTGTCTGCGAGACGGAAGGTGGTCAGAAAACAAGCTGCAGGTACAGAAGGAACAACAAAAACGTCCCTGAAACTCTCCCACGCTCCCTGGTTCCTTCAGGTCTGTGATGTAATGAGGGCTCTCGTAACCACCTCAAACATCCTCGGTCATTTTGTGGATTTGCATCAGAGGGATCAGCTGTCAGACTTCATCAGGCTCTGAGGTGCTGCAGACTTTGAGACGCTGCCAGGAGGAAAACTCGTGACCCGGCATCCAGAGGAGGTCCCAGCCCCTTTGTCTGGTTCATCAGTCATGACGACCAGTCATCAGTAGACGTGATTATCACTCAGAAACAAAGGTGTGAACGTTAAAGGACTGTTGAAGTGTCAAACTGTAGTTGAAACTGAACTCCTGTCACAGTTGAAGGATCTGTTCAGACAGCCTTCACACCAGCTCTTGTTTAGTAAAGATGTGTCTCATGCCACTTCTAACAGGTCCAACAGGTCCTCCTCACCATAAACAATCACACTGGAGGATTTATTGGGTCTTTGCCTCCCACATATTGTTCATTATCCCCATTTCCATCAGTGGATCTGGAGTGAATAAACTAGTGTGTGATCAGTCATGTGGTAGCTGTCTGTGAACTGATCCACAAACGCTGTCCTTCACTCTCTGCACCTGCTGCTTTGGAAAAGGCAAAAACCTCCTTAAAAGGTTGTTTTTCTTTTACAGAATTTTGAAAGATTTATTCAGATTTTGACAATTAAACTTTGATATGAGGTAAAAATGTGCTTCATCACTAGGACTGGGCGATTATGTCAAAAATCAAAATCATGATTAATTGAACCTTTGACTTCGTTTTGGTTGAAATTCCACTATCAGTGACGGAGCCAGAAATTTTTCACTGGGGTGGCCAGGGTAAGACAATTACTCACAAAAGGGGGTGGCCGTAACTAGATATCTAAGAGCACATGCTTAAAAAAAAAAAAAAAAGACAGGAAAAGAAAAAAAATTGACATAATACTATAAGCTGCTGCTGCACAGGGGTGACCCAAAACTGTTTAAAACCACTTTATGTATATATGTATATATATATATATATATATATATATATATATATATATATATATATATAAATATAAATATATATATATATATATATATACATATATATATATTCCAACTGTATGGGGTAGCTAAAAGTCATTTGGAAGCAGCTTGGGGTCTCTGTGCGCCTCCCAGTTTTTTTTCTTTTTTGTTTTTGCCAAAATGAAAATACATACATATGGATCACCGCGAGCATCCGGGAACTTTCGCCAAATTTGTCACATTAGGTTAGGTCGGAGGTGAAAACATTGCTTCGTTGCATAGCAGAGCCATTTGATTACCTGCTTCATTACTCGTCAATCTTCGTTTATTCTACTTTGGAAATACCGAGAAGTCCCGCTGTGTATGGCCGCCATAACCATAACTACCACACGGACAAGAGAATATGTTTGTTCCAGTTCCCAAAACAACAGAAAAAGTCCTGAACAACATGCTAAGTGGCTAGCTGCTATCAAGCCCATAAATGCTGACAGTTCACGTTGGAAACCAAGGAAACATCTAACAATATGTTCCGATCACTTTGTGACTGATAAAAAAGCATATTGTGGTTTCACTATTTAAACCCTGTAGTTGTTTTTGTACAGATGATAGAAAACAGCATTAAATCAGTGGATGTACAGAATCACGGCGCCGCCCGCTGTTCCCGTCTCCTCAGGACTGTTGAAGATCACGTTCATCCAGATTACTGCCATCAATGTTCCCACATAAGAATAAAAGCATAAAGAAAGTGGCAGAAAAGCATTTGCAGCATTATAAACATGCACAGTCATAACCAGTTACATACAGATGAGACTGCCGGTAATTTATAGCTTTATCAATGAGAGGAAACTCCTGAGAAGTACATCAAAGAAATACCACCATTTCTTAAAAATCCGGGGAAAATTAATATTCTATAAAAAACAAATGGCTTGAACACGGGGCTTACCTGATGAAACCAAATACATCATGAGATCGGGAAACTGATCATCAGGCTGTTATGTAGGTTCGTCTAACCAGGCTGTAGCAGCAGAAGATGGCATCACTTCGTTCAACAGATACTAGTTTAGCTTCGTATCTTCTTCTAGCGTCGGCAGTGAGACTTTCAGTATAACTGGACGACATTTCAACATTATTTCAAAGACAGACCGGCGAAGGAAAAAAATTAAAAAGGGTGCAAAAGCAGTTTTTGAGGCTCATAGTCCATCAGACGCCGTTCAAATATGAAGCATGTTTTCACCGGGACCAGCTTCGTGGTCACGTGAATTCCGGGTTGTGACGTAGGCTCGCGCTGATCCATACTTAAAAATGGCTCCTACATGTTAAATAGGGCTGCCACAAGCGATTGTTATGACGAGTCATGATTATTTTGGCAGTTAGTAAACTAATCAGATTTTGTGTAAATTGTAGCATATTTACAATAGTAATCAAAAGTTTGGACACTTTTTTATTGAATCTAGTGGAAAAACGTCCAAACTTTCGACTCCTAGTGTGTGTTTATCCTATGTCAATATATAATTCAAGAAAAGTTGATCAGACAGAAAGACAGACAAGGCAGTGGGAGGTACAGCGGCTATTTTCAGAGGAACAACAAAGCTTTAAAACAATAAACAATTAGTTGATTATTAAATTAGTCATTGACTATTTTGATTGTTGACATAATCACGATTAATCAACTAATCGCAGCAGCACGAGATTCTTACGTCTGCAAAATGGGGGTGTAGGGCTAACGTGAGAAATTTGGGTTGGGTTTAAAATCAATTTGATGAAGGATAGTTGATTTTTGATATCAATATCCATGGGATATGAAATGCTACGTTCATTTCTGACACTAAATCCAGGAACTGAAGTCTAAACTAGATGATTTGATGAAGTTTTACTTCCTTCAAATGGACATCTGATTTCTTTGGACTCAGGTGTGCAGCTCTGCAGAAGTAGCATGGTTGTACTGACTCATGAGGACCTTCTTGACCTGATGGGTGCAACACTTGTGTGTTTCATGTTCTTTATAATGGCAGAAAATCATTCCCTGTGATGAGGCAGTAACTGTTCGCTTTCTTAAGTTGAAAAGAACCAGGAAGTATTACTTCAAAAGGGAAGGGGAGGGAATTAAACTCTCCTTCACAATCACCGCACAGTGTTGGAATCATGTGACCTCTGACGTCAGAGTAGGTGAAGTCCTGTGAATTCCACAGCTGACCAATGCAAAACAACAACAGATAAACGGCGAGACAACAGCTGATTAGCAGCTAGACATCATCTTTCTGAACATCCGTCTTCTTTCTGAACCTCACCTCTACAGCTGAGGCTGAACTCTCCCGGCCA
The DNA here is from genome assembly GCA_023101725.1 of Atherinomorus stipes. NCBI lineage: Eukaryota > Metazoa > Chordata > Actinopteri > Atheriniformes > Atherinidae > Atherinomorus > Atherinomorus stipes. The sequence goes on from JALJCO010005317.1 coordinate 100,427, forward strand.
GCACCTTCTAGATCGCCTCCAGAGTCGTCCTCTTCTCTTTGGACTGACTCGGCAACAGATGGCAGTGAAAACATTAGCTTAGCTTTAGCTTAGCTTTAGCCGGCACAGCTGCTGAGTTTCTGCAGGTTTCAGTGTTTGTTTCTCGCTGCTCCTCTCAACATCAAGAGCTCAAAGCCGGAGGCGGGACTCATAAACGCCCGTACACATGATCCGTGGTGAAAAAAGAAAAACGCTTTGTGTTCCATTGTTTTCCTACGGCGCCTGGCTCACGAACCGGAGAGAGATGACTCAGTCCGCCTGCAGGACTGGCGCCGCATCAGAGCGGGACACTGTGTTTTCTCAACTGCCTTTTCATTACGAAATCCTGGGAAAAGAGAGGGTTTCTGACCGCAGAGTAACTAGAAAAGGGAGGAACTGTCGTCCCTCCAGACTGAGCTCACGTTTGGCTTCCAGGACGGTCGATATCGGCTCCTCGGTCACTTTCAGCGGCTCGCTCAACTTTTCTCCACATTTGGTCATATGTAAAACCGCTTTGTATAAGCCGTGAGACGGTGTTGCTGTTAGCAGAGACATCTGTGGACAGAGTCAAAGGGAAAATGTCCTGCTGAGGTGTAACGGACCCAGTTGTCAGTGGAAGTAAACACATCGCTGTTCGAGGACATTCATGCCCCAGGTGATCCACTGGAGCGGAGTCCATCTCCCCTAAATGGAGATTTATCAGCAACTGTCGCTTAAACACACTGGAAACCTCAACAGATACATAATGATGGTGCTGAAATATAATGAAATGAATCAGATAAACAGGAACAGACTTTTTAAACGGTGTAAAGACCGTAGAAGGTCTAAATGTGTGACACCAAGCATCTGGTACACATGACCTCAAAATGAAAACTAATCGAGAGGTGACTTAGAAATCATTTTTTTCAATGTTATTTTCCACATGTTCATGTCTCTACATATATCTGTGGCCTTCAGCATTAAAGCTGTGATGATGTCGTATTCAGAGTCGCCTTCTCCTGCTGGGATCCACGTTTTTATCAGTAGAGTCGGGAGCGTTCGCCTACCCCTACGTCACTTCCGGTTTGTTGCTTGGGTCGCTGTTTCACACGGAGTGACAGGAGTTTCCTGTCAGGAAAGCCCCGTCGGACTAGTATTTGTACATTTTTGCATTGGCAATGTTCAGTGTGGACCTTCTACATATGTTTAAAATGGAACATGCACTTTAAGTTCATTGTTGCCAAGACGAGCGTTATCTCTTGGAGGAGTTCCCCACAGCTGCATCTTTCATTTCTGAGGATAATGAGACAAAAGGGAATTGTCTTTGTGACACCTCGGGGGGACAGACACCGAGCCTCTATCTGGCCAGGCAGTAACCTGACTCCACCAGATGGATTTGCTCCCGGATATCCGTCTGGGAATCATCCGTAAAGTAGTTTTGGGAAGGGGCGAAAATACTGGTTATCTGATTGGATAAGGCATCTGTCTGTCTGTCTCCACCTATGTTGGTGATAGACGGGCCAAATCAACCAGTCAGAAGCATATGACATACGAACAGAGCGACGACAAAAACACAACCAGTTGGGAGAAGAGCAAAACCATCTTTTCCCTTGAGAAAGGCCTCCAGACCAGTGTTTTGCTCTTCTTTCAGAGGAGAAAAACTTGAGCAATAGCCAAGCTGATGCTACTTTCATCCGCTGAAGCCGCCATGTTGTTTAGACTGAACTGTCGCTTCTCGTTGCGTCACACCTCAACCCGCCTCAAAGCCAACGCTGATTGGACGTTCATTTGGTGAACTGCTCCAAATTCTCTTCAACGGAAAGTAGCCGGACTGATCTGGGAATGAAAACCTGAAGCTCCATGATCAGGATGGTTTCACGAGGCTAATCAGGCAGTGCGTCGGCCATAAAAACCGTCTCAGCTGACATGAGATCAGCTGACCTGTGAATGAGTCTGCTGTCCAATCATCTATTGGGTCAGTTTGGCCCATCTGGACTGATGGCGATAGTTCAGGAGCTTCAGGACAAACGGACTCTGGTGCGTTAGAAGGAATTCAGAGCTGTTGTTGGTCTGCGGCCTGAAGCAGTCACCTGAAGGCAACAATAGGGGATTATCACGCTTACCGGAAGTTCCCGGATTTGGACACTTCCTCTTCCGGGCCATGTTAGCAACAGCCCTTCCTGCTCTGTTATACTGTTTAAATCGTATAAACTCCAAACATACTCAAGTTTTCATTCCAGACTGAAGTGATACTGGATCAAAAGCTGGATCAAAGCGATCGATTCGCCGCGGTGAAGGGCCGAACTTTATAATAAAACACACGTTTGTTTGTCGCCGGTGGGGCACAACACCGGCACTTCACAGCATGCTAGCATTAGCCAGCTAGCGTGCTTAACATTGTGCGTCTTAAAACACACAAACATCTGAAAATCGGGTCTGTACCCCCCCGTTTCCAGTGGAACAACTGGGGACTGCCAAGAAAGGAGACGCTTTCAGATGCTTGTGTGTTTTCAGCCGCACAAAGTTAGGCACGTCATCAAGCTGGCTAATGCTAACCTGCTAACACGACTGCGCAGTCTGCCGGCCACAAACAAACGTGTGTCGTTTTATTATAAAGTTCGGTCCTTCACCGCGGCGAATCGGTCGTTTTAATCCACTTCTTCCTCAGCATCACTTCAGTCTGGAATGAAAACTTGGCATTGGCGTTTATCCGATTTTCAAAGTTTAACAGAGTAGTAGTCGGCGGACTACTGTTAGCAGGCTAGCATTAGCCAGCTTGATGACGTGCCTAACTTTGTGCGGCTGAAAACACACGAGCATCTGAAAGCGTCTCCTTTCTTGGCAGTCCCCAGTTGTTCCACTGGAAACGGGGGGGTACAGACCCGATTTTCAGATGTTTGTGTGTTTTAAGACGCACAAAGTTAAGCACGTCAGTAAACGCTAGCTGGCTAATGCTAGCATGCTTTGAAGTGCCGGTGTTGTGCCCCACCGGCGACAAACAAACGTGTGTTTTATTATAAAGTTCGGCCCTTCACCGCGGCAAATCGATCGCTTTGATCCAGCTTTTGATCCAGTATCACTTCAGTCTGGAATGAAAACTTAAGTATGTTTGGAGTTTATCCGATTTAAACAGTATAACAGAGCAGGAACGGCTGTCGTTAACATGGCCCGGAAGAGGAAGTGCCAAAATCCGGGAACTTCCGGTAAGCGTGATAATCCCCTATAGTCTCCCGGTCCTGGCTGCTGTCTGCACGTTCACATATTTGACCTCATTCTGAGGAGTGTTTGTGTCGTCATTATGACCTCACACAGAGGAGGGGGAGGAGCTAACACTACCAGCAAATGACAATTGGTCGCTTCAAATCGCCAGCGGAGCAAAAGACAGACATTTGAAATGAATGTGGGAGGTGCAGTCTTGATAGGGTTAAATGTTCAGATGGTTTTGGCAACTTCCTGTCAATGTTGTGGACAGAATCATGCTAAAAGTTTATTTGAATGATGCTGTTTGTTCACGCAACAAACAAGAAGAGGACAACAATGTCTGAGTTTTATTTTCTAATCTAATTGTAATTTTCTCTCAGTAAAATTAATTTTGTGAATATTGCAAAATATTTAAAGAACATTTTATGATTGTTCCCATTTTAATTTGATTTATTGCATATTTTAAGTGAGTATACAAATTCTATATTTAAATTTGATATTTTCAGATTTATTTAGTAATAATTTTAACTTCACAAATCACAAATGTATGAATTTTACAATTTAATTGACATTTCTATTTTAATATAAGTTTTAATTTTAGGTTTTAGTTTGTGTTTTTATTATTATGTTTCTATGATGTAATTATTTCAATTTATCCTGTAAATTAATTTTCATTTCACTTTATTCTTTTTATTTAATCATTTTCATATTCTTGTATTTAATCTTTTTAATTGTAATAATGATATTTTGTACATATGTAGTTGTAGACGGGCCGAGTCTGTTTTCTGACTGTAGAAAAGTAAACAGTTCTGACTGTTTGTTAGTAAACAAACAGATGAACTCCATCAGCCTTGTAGATAGCAGGTCCTTCCTCCCTGCTCTTCCTCTCCTGAGTCATGGCTGTAGCCTCCGTCATCTCTGGCTCCGCCTCCAGCTCCACCTCCGCACCATCGCTGGTGGTTTGTCCCCTAACTCACCCCCCCTTTCTCCTCTCATTGGCCGGCTTCCCTCCCCCCTCCTCCTCCTCTTCCTCTTCCTCCTCTCCATCCCGTCTTCCTCTCCCTCCACCGTCTCTGCTGGACTGGATTAGAGGACGAAGACGGAGGAAGACTGAGTCGGAGCGCATGCTGGCTGACGGAGACGTCTCTGCTCAGTCGGGGACGATGTGAGGACCTGCTGACCGTCCATCCGTCCGTCTGCCAGCATGCTGAGGAAACTGGTCTGCAGGCGGATCTGTTCCTGTAAGCTGCTCCTATTCTGCTGGTGGATGGAACCGTAGGGGACTGAAGGAAGCCGGGTCTCAGCCGGTCTCTGAGCCGGGTCTGAACTGGGTCATGGGTTGGTCAGGGTTCAGGACGTCTGCCAGGAAGCTGCAGAAACAGGACATGGTGTCTGCAGCAGGACCAGGTCCCCGTTGTTGAGCTTTGTTTCCTGCTCAGACCTGCTGGAGGGAAGAAGGTCTACCGAGACTCCGGGTCCAGGTCTGGGTCTGTCTGCTGGACTGGATCCAGGAGCTTCATACTGTACAGCTGGTCCAGACTCTGGGTTTCTGTCTGAACATTGAGAGTTAAACTCATTAAACCCAAACTAATCGAGTTCGAGCCGAACCTTGATCTCTGGTTCTGGTTCTGATGGAGGTTTTTCTTCCTGGTTCTGGTCCTGATGGAGGTTTTTCTTCCTGGTTCTGGTCCTGATGGAGGTTTTACTTCCTGATTCTGGTCCTGATGGAGGTTTTTCTTCCTGGTTCTGGTCCTGATGGAGGTTTTTCTTCCTGGTTCTGGTCCTGATGGAGGTTTTACTTCCTGGTTCTGGTCCTGATGAAGGTTTTACTTCCTGGTTCTGGTTCTGATGGAGGTTTTCCTTCCTGGTTCTGGTCCTGATGGAGGTTTTTCTTCCTGGTTCTGGTCCTGATGGAGGTTTTCCTTCCTGGTTCTGGTCCTGATGGAGGTTTTACTTCCTGGTTCTGGTCCTGATGAAGGTTTTACTTCCTGGTTCTGGTTCTGATGGAGGTTTTACTTCCTGGTTCTGGTCCTGATGGAGGTTTTTCTTCCTGGTTCTGGTCCTGATGGAGGTTTTACTTCCTGGTTCTGGTCCTGATGAAGGTTTTACTTCCTGGTTCTGGTTCTGATGGAGGTTTTTCTTCCTGGTTCTGGTCCTGATGGAGGTTTTTCTTCCTGGTTCTGGTTGTGATGAAGGATTTCCTTCCTGGTTCTGGTCCTGATGGAGGTTTTTCTTCCTGGTTCTGGTCCTGATGAAGGATTTCCTTCCTGGTTCTGATGGAGGTTTTTCATCCTTGTTCTGGTCCTTCCTGGTTCTGGTTGTGATGAAGGTTTTACTTCCTGGTTCTGGTCCTGATGGAGGTTTTTCTTCCTGGTTCTGGTCCTGATGGAGGTTTTTCTTCCTGGTTCTGGTCCTTCTTGGTTCTGGTCCCTCCTGGTTCTGGTCCTTCTTGGTTCTGGTCCTGATGGAGGTTTTCCTTCCTGGTTCTGGTTGTGATGAAGGTTTTACTTCCTGGTTCTGATCCTGATGGAGGTTTTGCCTCCTGGTTCAGGTCCTGATGGAGGTTTTTCTTCCTGGTTCTGGTCCTGATGGAGGTTTTTCTTCCTGGTTCTGGTTGTGATGAAGGTTTTACTTCCTGGTTCAGGTCCTGATGGAGGTTTTTCTTCCTGGTTCTGGTCCTGATGGAGGTTTTTCTTCCTGGTTCAGGTCCTGATGGAGGTTTTTCTTCCTGGTTCTGGTCCTGATGGAGGTTTTTCTTCCTGGTTCTGGTCCTGATGGAGGTTTTTCTTCCTGGTTCTGGTCCTGATGGAGGTTTTTCTTCCTGGTTCAGGTCCTGATGGAGGTTTTTCTTCCTGGTTCTGGTCCTGATGGAGGTTTTTCTTCCTGGTTCAGGTCCTGATGGAGGTTTTTCTTCCTGGTTCTGGTCCTGATGGAGGTTTTGCCTCCTGGTTCTGGTCCTGATGGAGGTTTTTCTTCCTGCTTCTGGTCCTGATGGAGGTTTTATGGCTGCAGCGCAGGAATAGAGATGCACCGATCCAGTTCTTTCCGTTCCAATCCAATACCGATACCTGGGCTGAGAGTATCAGTAAGGCATGTAAGGTATCAGGCTTAACATAAGCATTTAGTCCGTTAAAAAAGGTAACACGTCAACGCAGATATAAATATAATTATTTATTGACAAAGTGTCATTATCAGCAAAAAAAATAAATAAATACTTCCATGTAAAGTTCACTGCAAACAGAAATTTTAAAATGTCTAATATTGGTTTGAAAAAAAAGAAAGAAATGACTGGATCTGAATGCTGGATCGACCACTTTCATCTGATATCTGATCCAGCTAATTAGTCAATATCAGAACCGATATCCGATCCAGGTATCGGATCAGTGCATCTCTGCACAGGAGTGCACCTGTGGCACAGTGACTGTGATGTGATGATTGAAGTATCCTTGTGTCTTTTGCTGCTGTTATTTACAGCAAATCACCACATTGTTGTGTGATTACTTGCAGAAAGAAAACATTTAGATAGCCAAAATGTTTTTCTTGCTGCTTAAAAATCAGTTTTCAATGCTTCATCCACAAACTGCTGAATATATGAAGATTATGTTACATTTTAAAATATAAACTTACAGATGGAAATTTTTCTTTTCGTGGATCACTATGAAAAATAAGACGACCGCTTTCGTTTGATTTTTGTTTTTGTCATCAGAAGAGTCACATGACCCTGACGTTCTCTGCTCCGTGTTTGTTGTGTTGATGACACGTCTAAAATGCATTGAACTCATTTAACTCCATCCTGGATGAAACATTTGACTTTCTTTCACGTGTGTGATGAGTGAGAGGATGCTTTTGTTTCCACCTGAAGATACGAAGCAGTGGGACTGATAGTTTATGGTTAATTAACACCTTTAACATGAGTTGAATCAATTGTGCACCAAAAACCTGTTGTGACCCTTTTTATCTGCAGTGCAAATGCATCCAAATTTCACAGAGAGAGTGTTGTCCTGCAGTCTCTGCTCTCCTCAGAGTCGTAGAGCTCTTCCTGATTTTACCAAACATCCAGGCGGTTGTTCTGCATCATAACGACTCTCCAGGAAACCGGGAGAAGTTGTGAGATCTTCCTGAACCTTCTGGCTGTCCTGCGCTTCATCTCCACCACGTCTCAACCCTGAGCCTATTACAGGGTTCCCACGCGTCCTGGAAAACCTAGAAAATGAGTGAACACTTTTCCAGTCATGGAAAACACATGGAAAATGAGAAAAAGAGTAAAATGTCCTGGAAAATTCATTTTCCTCCCTTTTGCCGCCGTTTTGTCTTTGATTCGTCGCAGCATCATCGCTGCTACATCGCCATTTCTGCGCCGTTTCATCGCAGCTTCATAGCAGCTTCATAGCAGCTTTATCGCAGCTTCGTCGCTGCTTTGTCGCTGCTTTGTCGCTGCTTTGTCGCTGCTATGTCGCAGCTTCGTCGCTGCTTTGTCGCTGCTTTGTCGCTGCTATGTCGCAGCTTCGTCGCTGCTTTGTCGCTGCTTTGTCGCTGCTATGTCGCTGCTTTGTCGCTGCTTTGTCGCTGCTATGTCGCTGCTTTGTCGCTGCTTTGTCGCTGCTATGTCGCTGCTTTGTCGCTGCTTTGTCGCTGCTTTGTCGCTGCTTTGTCGCTGCTTTGTCGCTGCTATGTCGCTGCTTTGTTGCTGCTTTATCGCAGCTTCGTCGCTGCTTTGTCGCTGCTTTGTCGCTGCTTTGTCGCAGCTTCGTCGCTGCTTTGTCGCTGCTTTGTCGCTGCTATGTCGCTGCTTTGTTGCTGCTTTATCGCAGCTTCGTCGCTGCTTTGTCGCTGCTTTGTCGCTGCTTTGTCGCAGCTTCGTCGCTGCTTTGTCGCTGCTTTGTCGCTGCTATGTCGCTGCTATGTCGCTGCTTTGTCGCTGCTATGTCGCTGCTATGTCGCTGCTTTGTCGCTGCTATGTCGCTGCTTTGTCGCTGCTTTGTCGCTGCTATGTCGCTGCTTTGTCGCTGCTTTGTCGCTGCTTTGTCGCTGCTTTGTCGCTGCTTTGTTGCTGCTTTGTCGCTGCTTTGTCGCTGCTTTGTCGCTGCTTTGTCGCTGCTTTGTCGCTGCTTTGTCGCTGCTATGTCGCTGCTTTGTCGCTGCTTTGTCGCTGCTTTGTCGCTGCTTTGTTGCTGCTTTGTCGCTGCTATGTCGCTGCTTTGTCGCTGCTTCTTCTTTGCTTCGTTGCCACATCACAGTATCGTTGCTGCCACATCGCTGTTTCGTCACCGTTTCATCGCAGCTTTGTCGCTGCTTCATCGTAGCTTCGTTGCTGCGTCGCTGCTTTGACGCTGCTTCGTTGCCGCTATGTCACCACTATGTTGCCACTTCGTCTTTGCTTTGTTGCCGCTACATCAGTGTCGTTGCTGTTTCATCACCGTTTTATCGCTGCTTTGTCGGTGCTTCTATGCAGTTTTCTTGCTGCTACTTTGCTGTTTTGTCCCCGTTCTGTCGCAGCTTCATCACTGCTTCATCGCAGCTTTATCGCTGCTTCGTAGCTGTTTTGTCGCTGCTATGTCACCATTTCGTTGCCATTTCATCTCAGTTTTATTGCAGTTTTATTGCAGCTTCATTCCAGCTTTGCCGCTGTTATGTTGCCATTTCGTCACCGTTTCATTGCAGTTTTATCTCCGCTTCGCCTCTGTTTTGTCTGTTCTTTGTTTTTACTTCATCGCTTTTTTTAAAAAACAAGCTGCAATTGTGGAAAAACGTCTCCAAAAGCTTGTGGTGGATGTTATTAGTCTATGTTGTGATAACTTGACTTGTACTGTAACAGCTAAAAAAGTCCTGAAAAAGTCCTGGAAAACAACTTCTAGAAAAGAGTGGAAACCCTGTATATTTGAGTATATCTGTCACCACAAATCTTTTAGGATGATAGTAAAGGAAATGAGATGGATAGATATCGGTATGTGTGTTACTAGTGAAGAATAAATAAAGCCATAGTGAAGCGGAAGTGGAGGTTTTAGTCCAGCTTCAGGAGACGTGTCCAGAGTGGACATTTTGGTGCATACATGAATACAAGCAGCTGTACGTCTGCACAGCCCTACAGGAGGGTGCCGTATGGCTGATTTGTGTGAGTCAGACCTGCAGCAGTGACCCCAGAGTTAACCATGAAGAGGTTTCATAGCTTCAGAGAGAAAGCTGGGAGTAGGAACGTTATTTAGCTGACTCGGAGGAGGAAACGCACACTGAGCATGAGCGACTCCGTCTCCTCTCTAACACAGGACGAGCTGTTCCAGTGGTATGAGCTGGTTTTTGTCTCAGGAATGTGAAATATGTCCTCGGTGTCAGCTGAAGATCAAGAATGTCAGAATCCGCCTGCCGGGACTCGGTTCTCCGCTCTGAGGGCTTGTTGTTCCGTCTCTTGTTCTTCGGTCATGTGACTGCTTTTGTCTCCTCTTCCTCCTCCAGATAAAAACTTTGAGGACGATGAGTCGGTGGACGGCGGCCGCTCCTCGTCCTCGTCCAAAGGAGCCTCGCTGTCTGGGAGGAAGGCGGTGAGCATGGGGTCCTTCAGGCGGCCTGCCTCCACCTCCAGCGCCAAGTCTGCGGGGCGGGACGGGTCAGGAGCGGGGGCCGTGGACGAGGAGGACTTCATCCAGGCTTTTGAGGATGTTCCCACAGTGCAGGTAGAAACCGGTTCATTTCAGATATTCTATAAACCACCTTCATCATCTAAACCCTCTCCTCCTCCTCCAGATCTACTCCAACAGGGAGGTAGAGGAGGCCATGACGAAGATCCGCGACGTGCTGTCAGACGACAAGCGGGACTGGGAGCTCAGAGTGGCAGCGGTAAGCCTTCATTGCCTCCTCTTTCTCTAGAAACATCACTGCTCCCCGTCACAGTGTGTTCAGACCAGGCGCGATTTGGTCGTCAAAATCGCGCCTGACGCCCAAAGTTGGACGCTTGGTCACTAAAAACTCAGACGCTTGATTTCCAGCGTCTTGACGCTCTGACGCGCGGCGAGAGATGCCCAGCCAAGCCGCGCTCGCCGCGCCGTGGGAGGAGCCTCTGCTTTCTCTTTTTCCTTTCACCGTCTGTCTGCACCATGGCAGGTGCAGGAGAGAGAGCGTCTCGGCTTTATGTGATAAATAAAGCAGGAAACGTCGTCGTCGGACTTCTCTGCTCTGTGTCCGGTTCACCAAATGATTCCAGGTGTTCTGACTGTGATGAGTTTCATCATTTACTACAGGAGCTGCTGGCGCGCGGCGCTTTCAGCCGTCTGATCCGGCCCAGTTTAACGTCCCGCTGTCCCGATGCGGGGCAGCATTATCAGCCCAGTACATCCCATCAGGACAGCAGGTCATCAAACCACCGTTCAGAAACTGGGACCGGACACAGATCACAGTTTATCCTCCTCTGTCTTCAGAGAGAGAGAGATTTCCCTGGTTTTTCTGGGTGTTTCCTCTCCTGTCAGAAAAAGTGTGTCTGTGTCATGACTCGCTCTGATTGGTCGACGCCCCCGCGTCAAGACGCCAAAATTCAGATTTTCCAACTCCGGCGTCTGACGCCCTTAACGCGCGTCAAACGCTAAAAATCTCAAAACTCGACGAAAGAAACGCGCCTCGATGCGCCGCGCCCGACGCGTAAAATGCGCCGCAGGTTTATCGACGCCTCCCCGACGCGCGTCGGCCATTGACTTGCATGTAAACCTGATGCCCTTGACGCCCAAATCGCGCTTGGTCTGAACACACCGTTAATCCTCTTCCTCGCCTCTCCAGCTGAAGAAGGTGCGCTCGCTGCTGCTGGCCGGCGCCGCAGAGTTCGATGGTTTCCTGCAGCAGCTGCGGCTCATGGAGGCGGCGTTCAAGCTGTCCGCCAAGGATCTGCGGTCTCAGGTGGTGCGCGAGGCCTGCATCACTCTGGGGTGAGAAGCCACTGCAGCTGCAGTGGAGACAACAAATAAACCAATACAACAGCTGGAAAGTAAACACACAAACACCCCCGTCCTGTTTCACGGTCTGCATCCATAAATCTGAGGGCCGCCCCCTTCCAGCCAATGGGGATGCTCAGTCTCTCTGAGGGAGGTTTGACTGACTAAAACAAGCAGATGAGCATCACAGACTCCGTTGTCACTTTAACTTTGAAGACCATGTTCCATTAATAGCATCAGGATTTTATCTGGAAAATGTTTTTGTTTTTAACAAAAACAGAAAAAAAGTAAACAGTTAAGCTTTATTTGACGTTTTATCTGTTTTAGATTTATGTCAAGATTGTGGTTCGTTAAAGAAAACTTCATGAGAACAGCTGTAGTATAAAAGTGTTGGATTATTTTAAATACATTCTTAAATACAACCACAATTTTTAAAAAAGGTGTTAAATATTAATAAAAAGTGGAATATGTTGATTTCCAAATCGTATCACTAATATTTTAGTCCCAGTCACACACAAACTACATATCAGATGTTAAAATGAAGACTGATTGTGAATCTGATGCAGCAACACATCTGTAAAAAGTTGGAACAGGACCATCAAAAGGTGGAATAATAGGAGGAGACTTTAATATGTATTTAGGTTAATTGAAAGGTAATGAAAGAGGGTCCTGGGTTGCGGTTCGGCACGCTGTGCACTTTAATTTCACCAATTTCCCGACAAAAAAACAAATCAGGTTTCATCTCAGTGTTACTGATACCTGTTTAAAGTCCTATTCTGACAGGATCACTTTTACCAGAGACCACGTCAAAAATACTATACCTTATTGAATTAATACTATACCTCATTATATAAATACAATACCTCATTAAATAAGTACTATACCTCATTACTGTAGATAAATACTTTACGTCATTAAATAAATTCTGTTTCTTATTAGATAAATACTATCTCATTAAATAAATACTACACCTCATTATATAAATACTGTACCTCATTAAATAAATACTATATATCATTTTATAAATACTATACGTCATTAAATAAATTCTGTTTCTCATTAGATAAATACTATATCTCATTAAATAAATACTATACATCATTATATAAATACTATACATCATTGTAAATTCTTTACCTCATTGGATAAATACTATACCTCATTAAATAAATTCTATACCTTATTATATAAATACTATACTTCATCAGATGAATACTATACCTTATTGAATAAATACTATACCTCATTTTATAAATACTATACCTGATTAAATAAAAACTTTACCATATTATATAAATACTTTACCATATTAAATGAATGCTGTACCTCATTAAACAAATACTATACTTCATTAAATTTATACTATACCTCATTAGATAAATACTATACCAAATTGAATGAATACTATACCTCATCAAACAGACATATGAGCAGATGTTTGGGCCAGAGGAAGCAGAGTGTGTTGCAAAAAGAGCAATTCTCAGTGCAGAGCCTTGGGGTACACCAGTCGGGAGGACACTTTTCATCACATAGAAAGTGTTGAAAGTTGGAGATCTACACATCCTCTCCACGTGATGTGGAGTAGTGTTTTTTTACTGAAATCGGTGTCCGTCTCCTCCGCTGTCTCCAGCCACCTGTCATCTGTGCTCGGCGGCCGCTTTGACCACGCCGCAGAGGCCATCATGCCCACCCTTCTCAACCTGGTCCCCAACAGTGCCAAAGTCATGGCCACATCCGGTGTGGCTGCCATCCGCCTCATCCTGAGGGTACGTTTCCAGCGGTGGGAGTAACGCAGTTAAACCCTTTACCATGACCTTTACTGGTGCTCACAGCTGGGAAGGAGTTCTGTTTTACTGGTTTTTAATCTTTAGAGAGCAAGGTTGCCAAACGTCATCAAATCCTATCTGGATTATAAATTCTTTAACTCTTGATTTATTTAATGATGATGATAAATATTTAATGTCTGCGTTTTTGGAGCTTCTCCTCCAGTGGTACTGCAGCTGGAAGGTTTTGCATGTTTGTGTCCGTTATTTGTTGTAAATATAATTATAATTTGTAGTGAATTAAGCCACAGTAATGAGCTTTTTAAAGGCGGTTTGTTTTGTGTTACAGCACACACACTATCCACGCCTCATCCCCATCATCACCAGCAACTGTACCTCCAAATCTGTGGCTGTCAGAAGGTGAGAGGCTTTTCTAATTTAATTTACTTTGATTTAATATAATTTAATTCAATTTGTAGAGTTCTGTATAATTAGTTTGTAAATATTTTTTTTTTGGTTTATCTAATTGTTTTCCAAATATATTATTATTATTATTAAAATAACAATAACAATAATAACAATAATGAAAATAATAATACTTTTTATAATTATTACAATATAATCATGATCATACAAACATTTTTTGTTTTTAATATTTATTTATTTGTCCTCTTTTCTTTCTACTGGCAATACTTATATATTTTCCATTATGTTTATTTTATTATTTTTTATTTTTTTACTCAAAATATTTTAAATATCATTTTGAATAAAATACATATAGTAATTTCTTGAATTAAACTGTGCTTCTGTTCTGTATATTTTAAACATTAAGTCTAATTTTAAATCACTGGCTCACATTTATTACTGAAATGTGATTTCAGGTTTTTAATTTTTAATTTTATATTATAATTAGAGTCCCTTTTTTAAAAATATGTCTTCACAGGTTGTTAAAAGCAGGAACAGTCTTGTAAATTTATATTTAAAACTCTGTGTTTTGCTCCCATCTCCAGGAGCTTTTTTGAATTTTTATCTTGACTTTGTTCTTCAGTAGTTTATTGATTTTCAGTGTGTTTCAGAAGTTTTAAAGCTTAATTTCATCTATTTAGCTGCAGCTCGGAGATCCTCCGTGCTGGTTTGACTGCAGGAGTCTGTGCTTGTTTGCAGGCGCTGCTTTGAGTTCCTGGACCTGCTGCTGCAGGAGTGGCAGACAAGTTGTCTGGAGAGGTGAGAAACGTTAAAAGACGCCACCCCTGAATGTTGACGGCAGCTAGAAACCAGGAGTCAGACTAAATGTTGCACGCTGGCCTGGAGCTATTCGTGCTGCCTCGTGAGGAAATGTGACACTGGGCCGGGTCAGCAGTTTCCATGGCGATGCCAGTGGGGATGTCTGTCCGCCTCCAGCAGGCTCATTGTGTTTCTGGCCGGGGAGAAACCCGAGCCGACCCCCACGGTGTCAGGGGAGCTCTTTGGTTCTGATCGATCAGTCTCAGTCAGAGATGTTGTTTTCCGTCCAGATAATCTCGTTTCTCTCGTCACTTCTCTCTCTTTTAGTTCTTTTTTCTACTTGTTTTTAATTCTACTAGTTTATCAGAAGCAGAGTTTTAATAAAGATATGTTTGATCTAGTTTTTCACACGGCAACAGCCCAAAACATTGCTGAAGTATAATCACATCATCATGGTTTAAGCATACAAACATTTCAAGATGTCCCAGTAAGTGTCAGACTCTCCAGACCTCATATGATGCATCTAAACTCCTTATAGAGGGAATAATCTCAGCTTCTGTGTGATCGGTCTTGATGTTGTTTTTTTTTTTAACAAAAACAGAAAAAAATTAAGAATTTAACATTGTTTTTAAGAATGTAAAAATAGATGAAAATTAAGCTTTTGCTGATGTTTTATCTGTTATAGATTTAAGTCAAGATTGTGGTTCATTAAAGAAAACTACATGAGAACAGCCATAGTAGTAGCTGTAATTTTTTTTTTTTTTAAAAAAGGTGTAACACATTATATTAAGTGGAATATGTTGAATTCCAAATCTTATAAACTAATCTTATAAACTAATATTTTGTGCACATTAACAACATATCAGATGTTAAAATTGAGACATTTTAACATTTCATATGAGCTAATTGAGGGAGGAAAAAACAGAGGAAAAAAAAAAAACAGGGACAATGAAAAAAAAAAAAAAAGGAAGCAAAACCCCTGTGAATATGTTTAAAAGTTGGGACAGGAGTCATAAAAGGCTGGAAAATTGATAATAGAGAAAGAAAGAAAGTCGATGCATTGTGGGGGGTCTCCAACATGCTGGATGAATGGTTGGTTGAATGTATATCTAATGTATATTCATCGTTGAGACTGAGTTACAATTTGAAGTCATTTTAAAATATGCTTAAGTCTAAAAAAAGGGACACAGATTTGCCAGGAGACTTTATCTACAGAGGCAAGAAACTGTTACGACAAAAACGGCAATAACAACCAACATCCATATTTAATCCAGCAAAGCAGTTACAGCCAGGACATGGACTCACTCCCACCCCTGCGTTTTTCTGATATTTGTGCCTACAAATCAGACCAGTTTTGGAATTACAAATCCCACGAAGCTCGCAAACAATTAACCAGCAGATGAATGCGGCACCTCCGAGTATTTAAACCTCAATACAATAACAACGATTTACTCAGAGGAAAGAAATTCAACTTGGAATGCTAAAGCAGAAGTACTGGGCGTTAGCTGAATGCTGTCATTACTGATGACTAGTTTCCCTGGACTTTAGATGAGTTTACAGACACTAATAATCAGTAATTACGTGAGTAATAATGCTCTACAATTTGTCCACTTTGAGAAATTAATCTGGTAATGGACATTTCGAAGGGCATTATGCCGCTTATATCATGGTCACATTCCAAAGAAATAAATGTGAATAAAATTATAAGTACATTAATGCTGTTTTTTGCCGTTAAAAATCACTGAATAAGTGCTATAGCTTATGAAATAAATACTATACCTCATTAGATAAATACTATACCTCATTAAATAAATACGCTACCTCATCAAATAAATGGTATACTTCAGTAGATAAAAACTATACCTCATTAAATGAATACTTTACCTCATTAAATAAATGCTATACCTCATCAGATAAATACTATACCTCATTAAATGAATACGCTACCTCATCAAATAAATGGTATACTTCAGTAAATAAAAACTATACCTCATTAAATGAATACTTTACCTCATTAAATGAAGACTATACCTCATTAAATAAATGCTATACCTCATTAGATGAATACTAAACCTCATTAAATGAATAGTATACCTCATTAAATAAATGCTATACCTCATTAGATAAATACTATACCTCATTAAATGAATACGCTACCTCATCAACTAAATGGTATACTTCAGTAAATAAAAACTATACCTCATTAAATGAATACTTTACCTCATTAAATAAATGCTATACCTCATTAGATAAATACTATACCTCATTAAATGAATACGCTACCTCATTAAATGAATAGTATACCTCATTAAATAAATATTATACCTCATTAAGTAACTGCTATACCTCATTAAATGAAGACTATACCTCATTAAATAAATGCTATACCTCATTAGATGAATACTAAACCTAATTAAATGAATAGTATACCTCATTAAATAAATATTATACCTCATTAAGTAACTGCTATACCTCATTAAATGATTGCTAGACCTCATTAAATAAATGCTATACCTCATTAAATGAATAGTATACCTCATTAAATAAATATTATACCTCATTAAGTAACTGCTATACCTCATTAAATGATTCCTATACCTCATTAAATAAATGCTATACCTCATTAGATGAATACTATACCTCATTAAATGAATAAAAAAAAAAAAAAAAACATAAAACTATACCTCAGTAAATAAATATTATACCTCATTAAATACATACTATACCTCATTAAGTAACTGCTATACCTCATTAAATGATTCCTACACTTCATTAAATAAATACTGTACCTCAGTAAATAAAAACTATACCTCATTAAAAAAGTACTATACCGCATAAGTACTATAGCGCAGTATCACAGGATAACCAAAGTCTGAGATTTAACCTTAGTTCACAGACATCTAGTGAATATGCTGTCAGTTTCGCTGCTTGTTGCGTAACATCTGGTCATGAGAGAAATTGTTAGGAGAAGCTTCAGCTGCTGCAATTTTAAAAGCAATCGATGCCGAACAAACAAGACGAAGGTTTGAGATGACGGAGGTGTTTTTTGTCCTCTACCAGACACGGAGCGGTTCTGATGGAGACCATAAAGAAAGGGATCCACGATGCCGATGCCGAGGCTCGCTCTGTGGCCAGGAAGTAAGCAGCCACCCTCTGAGCTTTATGGAAAGGTGAACCTGCAGAGAAGAAGACGCTCTTCTTCTGCTGTTGCAGGTGCTACTGGAGCTTCCAGGGCCACTTCAGCCGGGAGGCGGAGCAGCTCTTCCAGGGTCTGGAGTCGTCCTATCAGAAGGCTCTGCAGGCCCACCTGAGGAGTGGAGACAGTCTGATGTCGCTGCCGGCCTCCGATCGCTCCTCTTCTTCGTCTCAGGAGAGCCTGAAGTGAGACTCCTCTTCCTCCTCCTCCTGTCTAATCGCTATATTGATCCCTAATCTGTTTCAGATCCCTCTCTCTCCTTGGTCATTACTCGACACCTCCCTTTCTCCCATTCCCCCATCTCCTGTCAGCATTGATCTGTGCACCATCCGTCTCCCAGTATCGACGTATTGACGTCTCTGAAGAAGACGAGTTAACAGATGGACCTTTCCTGTCACATAAACCACACAAACTGTAAAGAAAGATCTGCCCACAGCTTCTGTTCTCACCTCTGTTGCTTTACGCTTGTTTCCAGTCGTCCACTGTCGGTGAAAAGCAGCGCTGGAGGCAGCACTGGCAGATGTGAGTACACCACCATACACAGTAAAACCTGTTCACACCGTCTCCTCCTGATGTTTCTATGTGATGTGAGATGAACATACTCCGATAAAGCACACACTGAAGTCAGCTGGACTAATGTGGTCCAGAACCACGTTCAGCTAGGAACACACGAGCAGTCAGAAATGGCAGCTTCTTCCTTTTTCCTGTTCAGGTAAACTACATATATACATATTTCATTCCCCGTAGAACATCAACAACATATCAGATGTTGAGGCATTTTATTATTTCTTGAAAATTCGCACATTGTGAATCTGATGGCAGCAACACGTCTGTAAAACGTTAAAACAGGAGCAACAAAATGCTGGAAAATTAATAATAGGAGGTGATTTTAATATCTAACCAGGTTAACTGGCAACAGTAACATGAACGGGTATAAAAGGAGCATTTCAGAGTCTCTCAGATGGAAAGATGGACAGAGGTTCACTAATCTGAGACAAACTGGCTCTAAAAGTTGTGGAACAAGTTCAGAAAAATGTTCCTCAACTTTGAAGTTTTTCAACTTTTTTTATTATGGGGCCCAATTTTTCAGTCCAAACTGGTCCAGGGCACATCCATATTTTAACACTGTATTAGTGTAATGATCTTATTTTTTGGTTTATTCATTTAATAACTAAACCAAATATACCTGCCTTTAACAGACTGAACCTAGTAGAATGTGGTGTGATAAATATGAATAACATAATATAAAAATATATCATGAGATCATCACAAACACATTTATATCACACGTAAAATTGGAATAAAATCAGACTCCTACAGAAACAAATCAGGATTAGGCTACAAACAGAAAATCTACAACATTTTACTACAAAAAGAGGGACAACAGAAAAAAACTGATCAAAATTGATTTTAAAAAGAGATAAAATAATGCAGTAATAAATCACATGGAAAATAAAAAGGCTCAATGTAAATAATCTGTAAAAACCTGTATTTTATTTGTTTAGACAGGCCATTAAAGCACAAAATCTCATTAAACAATTTATTCATTTAAACTTTTCCTAGAATTTTTTAAAGAACGTCCAAACATAACAGACATTTTCTGCATAAATATCTGATTTTCTCTCTTTTTTTCTTAAAAATTCTGTCTTTCAAACGAGTGTTGGATGTTTGTCTCTACATGAGGCTTGCAGATGCAGGCCTCAGGGCTTCTGTTAGCATTAATGTTAGCGTTAGCGTTAATGGTTAGCTGGTGCTCCATCCAGACTTCTCAGCTCTGCTTTGTTATCTCCACTTACTAATCCGTATTTAATAAATTGGATTGGATTTTTTCCTTTTTTGGGTTGTTTTGGGGATATTTTTGTCTTCATTATTTAGTTTTAATAATTCTTTACAATGTTTTCTACAGGCTAGCGGCTAGCTGAGTGTCTTCTTCGTGTGTTGAATTCTGGCATATTAGCACCACCAGGTGGGGGGGGGGGGGGGGCTACATTGCAACTCGTCCAGTCATAAATAACAGTGAAAATACACGATCCTCGTGGCCCACCAATACTATCCAGCGGAAGCCCCTGATGTGACAGAAGCCTCTGGTCACATGACGTTTTTTCAAAATAAAATTAATAACACTACTTCTCATTATGATGAATCGTATAGTAAAACTGACAAGAGTAATTTCAGTGTGGTCCTTAAGCTACCATTATCCCAAACATCTTAATATTTCCTTTGTTCCTCTAGTCTATGTACAGAGATGGATATTATAACCTACACTTTTCCTTTTATTACAAAGATGTAACTGTAAGATAGTCTGGCTCCAAGGATCAACAAGGGCTGAACAAATGCAGAGTTCACAGTCTGGAAGGTTTCTTTAAAATGATCATTTATTCCAGAGTTTGCAATAGGACCAGGTACTCATAATGTATCTCTCTGTCCCGCTCTCGAGCAAGCTTCAAAATGCCACAGCTTATATACCTTAGAACCCCACCTATTCTAATTAGGACTGTACCATTTCCCAGAGAAGACACATTCCCATTAACCTCATCTTTCCCCACCAAATACAACCAATCAAACTCAAACAACCAAAATCCTCAAAAGAATATCAAAATAACCATATACATTACTTTAAAGTAAGCCAAAATACAAATAAAGAAACTACCAAAAAGAAAATCTTCGTCATGGTTTTACCCAATGATCTAATCTAGGGATAGACTACACCTGAGGCACAAAAGTGCTGGGTTGGCCACTCCCAAACCCCTAACCTGCAAGATGGGTCAAAACAAAGAAACCATGTTAAAGGCGTCCTTCCACTGAAAACCCGTTTAACTTGCTCCTTCTGAAATACGGAGGGTTTCCCCTTGTTTACTTACACATGCTGACTTGCTAGCGTTGCGTTCCCCCCAGTCGGCTGTGCTTTCTCATCACAGAAACAATACGAAGAGAAGAGCGAATCGGGAACAGCCTCGCACTTCTACGTCACATTGCAAATAGCGTATCCCACGTGGGGTTTCTATCTGTCCATTGGAAGGCAGGTAACCCTCCACTACACACTAGAAGTGAAGACGGCACGACTGTAGCTTCGGAGTTGAGAAGCTAATTAGCTAACTGTTTGTTAGCATGGCGGAACAAACTTGTTTGTCGGCTCTATTTCCAGTCTGTAACAAAATAAGAGCGGAGGGCGGAGCTTCCTTCATACACTGATGGGGAGGCAGCCAATCAGACGGAGAATTCGTGAGAAGGACCCGGAAAAGCTGCCGTTGGACCACAAGCCTCTCTTCTAGTATACAAATACAGCTGGATACTAAGATACCAGAAGGTTTTTTTTAAACAGAAACGATGCAGAATGCATTCAATAATAATGGAGAACACAGAAATATTGATGAAATCACCATGGAAGTACAACTTTAAACATACATAACCACAACTGCAACATAACACCAACATAAACCAACCAGGGATAATGAATGTAGCCAAAATTAACAGAATTAGGAAAAAGTAAGATAAAGAAAACAAAATGAAATTAAGGTTAATGTAAGGGACAAATAGTGAATGGACAATCTCACCCACTTTGTCACAGTAACCAAGAACAAAAGTGTTAGATCAGGTTTAGCTACTTTAATGTCAGGAATCAGCGAGAACTGCACATTCAGCCACACACTGGAAGTCTGTAATGATGTTTATTGAAACCAAGTTTTTGACATAGGGCCTCATTTACAAGTCAGAGGCAAGCAGTACTATTTATCACTGAAGACATATTTCATCCAGTTATTCTAGTTCCAGGAGGTTGCTGATGCTAATTGTGTGAGTCAATTGGAATCTGCTAGTCCTGTTACTATTGTAACAATCTTATCCACTCCACAGAAGATCTGAGGCAAATCAGCAAGATTATCTGTGTAAACTCATGTGTTAAACAAGTAAAACTAGCCTTGTAGGACAAATTTTGCATTACATATTGAGGAACTAGTTTTCCTACCAGCTTACTACCTTTGCCATGTGTATTCCGGTTCATAGAGACTTGGTGACAGTTAATTTGATGAAAAAAGTTAGAAATCATCTTCAACATCTGACATGTCCTCATGCCTTTCAGACGTGGTCGTATTTTAGACTTTATATTTGTGTAATCAGATTCCTTCATGCACGTAGCAGCAGATGACATCACTCTGCTGTCAAATACAGGAAGTAAAACTTTGTAAAGTGCCTCAGCAGCAACTATCAAAATGCAACGAAATGCAGGTTAGTTTTATTTGTAACATTATTATATAAACACGGCATTTTCTTAAAGGGACTTGAGGCAAGATTAAGAAATCAGAAACTTGCGACTGCCACGACTGGCGCTTCAGGTAACTGCAGCCACGAGCCAAGCCGTCACGGGAACACAAACTGAAGCTATAATGTTATTTACTCACCTTTTTCTCCGTAGTTACACTTTTTAGTGTCTTTCAGTTGATCTGAATTGTTTGCTGATGGCAGAATAATCCATAACTATCGCTTACAGTGTTTGAATTTACCGCGACCGGCTTCTTCCTGGATCAAAACTGTGGCTGTAGCGTCATTTGACATCACATCCGCATGGCAAAGCTCGAAAGCTATAATGTTTTTAAAGTTATACCGTGTAACTTTTGGCCATTATGGGCACTAAACCTGCAACTTCCCACAGGCACCACAACTGTCTCAAAATTATACAGTCTCAGTCTGTGTTTTGGAAAAGTGTCGCAGACCAGTTTAAAAAGCTGATTTTTAAGTCATCAGCCATTAATCAAAGTGCTCCAGGTTACATTATCTAATGAGAGACGGCCCGCTCCTGAAAAGTGACAAAGCCTGGTTTTTGATAATGGCAGCCCCCCTGGGTATCAACTGCATGCGTCAAGTTCTCTATATTGACCGTAGAAATCAGCTCTGTAGTTACTTATATTAATAATAAAGATAGAATAAAATGTATCATAACATTTGGCTAACATTGGGTTCAAAAGTTACACGGTATAGCTTTAACTAAGCTTTTTCTTCGTAGTTACACCTTTTAGTGTCTTTCAGTTGATCTAGATCATTTTCTGACGGCAGAAGAATCCATAACTATCGCTTACAGTGTTTTAATTTAACGTGACCGTGTTTTTCCTGCATCAAAACTGTGGATGTAGCGTCATTTGTACGGCACGTCTGCAGGGCAGCGTGTCAAATTCAGACACTGAATTGCAGCGCATTTTGCAGCACACAGCCTGTTCAAGGCAACGGAGAGAAACATGGGTGCAAGCGTTGTTTTTGGTAGTTAGCGCTTCATCACCCATTAGTATTAAAAAAAGGACATT
>JALJCO010005319.1:0-82500 GCA_023101725.1 Atherinomorus stipes
TGAAAATGAAACATTGAAGTATAATTTGAAATTCAATAATGAATTTATAGGAAACTGTCCTTTAAAAGAGATTTCACATTTCTATCAGGTATTCAGACAGATTGTATTTAGACAGATACATCATCAGATCTGGTTAGAAAACCTCTTGAACCCTCATCCTCCCCTCGTAGCGAGTGCGGGGCCGAAACCACGTTAAAGCACCGCAGCTGCTCCGCCACTGTAACCTGCTCTCTGATTGGTCGATTGGACAGGTGTACCTAATAAAGTGGCCAGTGAGTGTGTGTGTGTGTGTGTGTGTATATATATATATATATATATATATATATATATATATATATATATATTGGGGCTGTCAAAAAATAAATCCTAAATTAATCCTGTCTTGTCAAACAAGAGATTTTTTTTAGTAATTAGTTCTGCTATATGCAGAAAATACTTAAAGGCTAAAACCGAGCCAGAGATCCGGGAGGAGTCCAGGACTCAGAGCTGAATCTCAGCTTCACATTAATACAGTTGTGAAGTCAGCCTGTGAGGACCAGCAGGGTTCTGGACTAAACTGCCGTCTGGAGGACTTTAGGGAGACGTTTAAGGACACGGTTTCAGTAGTCCGGTCTGCTAAAGATAAATGCAGAATTCCTGCTGAGACACCTTTTATTCTAAATGTCTTCTAGAAGTGATAAAAGTGATTAATCAGGATTCATTTTTTGACAGCCCGAATATATATAGGGCATATACAGTATATATATATATATGTGTGTGTGTGTGTGTGTATACGTATGTATATATGTATATATCCTGGTCTACTCCCATATTTCTGGCTTGGTTTTAGCCTTCAACTTATAAAAAAAGTGAATGTTTTTTCTGCATATAGCAGAAAAAAAGAATAAATTAATCTCTTGTTTGACAATGGGATTAATTTAGGATTAACCTTTTGACAGCCCTGATATACATACATACACATACAAATGTAAAAAGCATCAGTACAGCAGATGCAGACTGAAGTCAATCCTCCTACATTCCCACCACTTCATCCTGCTCTGAGTAGTGATCAGGGTGGTCATTTATAAAGCTGCTCATGCACAGATCAGGCCTGAAAGTGGCTGAAATGACCTCCCATGCAAAGTTTCTGGTTTATGTGACCAGGGCAGTAAAAACAAAACAAAAAAAGAGAGAGAGAATTTTATTTTCCTCCTTTTCTCATTCTCTCCTCTGATTGGCCACTTTAGTCTCCTGATGTTGTTTCCTGTGGCTGCTAAGAGACTAAAGATGGAACCCAGTTCTGGTTTTACAGTTCTTCTCAATTGCTAAAACACTATTTTTGAAATGTGTCCTCACTTTTTCACAACTTTAAACACTAATCCCAGAACTCAAACTACTTTTCCAAAACCTCTGCTTCTGCTGCAAAAGGAAGTTATCGACTCCAAACAGCATCAGGCCTCAAAGAGACACGATTGTCAAATCATGGCCCAAACACAGCAACATGTGGGACACCACAGAGCATCAGGAAACACTAGAAGGAAAAAGGAAAAGAGTTCTCAGAACATCATGCTGTCAAAATGTTGTTGTTGTTTTTTATTTACATCTGGCCAAATGCATCATGTCCCAACACAGAGAACTCATAAAGCAGTAGAAAAGCACTCGGAGAGCGCCGACCTCCACCAAGCAGCTCTCACAATGAGAAAGAATCCTTCAGAACATTCCTGGATCCAGAAGGTGATCCGGATCACCACCTACATGTCATGTGTTCGTTCGTGGGCTGAGACTCATGACTGGTGACGATTTCAGGTCAATCTGTCCAGAACTTTTTCTGTAAAGTTGCTGACAGACAGACAAACAAACCAACGCTGCCAAAAACACGACCTCCTTGGTGGAGGTGATACTGTAACATGGTCGACCTGATTTTGCCCCCTCACGTCCCCATCCTCGACCATCCTCTATCCGTAACCTTCCTCTCTGATTTCCTCTATCCGTTGCAAATTCTTGACCTCCCACAGCTTCCTCAACTGGTTTTCATTGGTTCCCTCATCATCAGCCAAAGGTGAAATTCATTTTGAGTCTCTGTTTACCTGTTACATCTGTCTTAGTTGTGATCAAAGTGTGCAGCATGTGTTCACCATTTTGCACAGCAGGTGCATCACAATGCAAATGTGTCAGCAAGCAGTGATGGTGATGTGAAACGTGCTTTAGGTTTTGATCACAAGAGGACGGATTTAATAGCTCAGTTTAAGATTCTGAAAATTGGCTTTGAGAATCAGATTTAGTGTTTTAGCAACTGAGAAAAACCGTAATCTGTTCCATTCACAATTAGGAGTTTGTCAGTGTGCCTGCATACACCTGTACTCACTTGGGTCCAGATCCAGGTGAGTACAGATGTTTACAGGTGAGTACAGGTGAGTACAGGAAAGTATAGGTGCATACAGGTGAGTTCAAGTGTTAACATGTAAGTACAAATGTTTACAGGTGAATTCAGGTGAGTACAGGCGTGTACAGGTGAGTTTTGGTGAGTACAGGTGTATACAGGTGAGTATAGGTGTATACAGGTGTATGCAGGTGAGTACACGTGTTTACAAGTGAGCACAGGTGTATACAGTTGAGTACAGGTGAGTACAGATGTTTACAGGTGTGTCCAGGTGAGAACAGGTGTGTTAATGTGAGTACAGGTGTGTACAGGTGAGTTCAGGTGAGTACAGGTGAGTACAGATGTTTACAGCTGAGTACAGGTGTGTTCATGTGAATACAGGTGTATACAGGTGAATTCAGGTGAGTACAGTCGTGTACAGGTGAGTACTGTTATGTTCAAGTGTTTACAGGTGTGTACAGGTATATACAGGTGTGTACAGGTGTGTTCAGGTGTTAACAGGTGAGTACAGGTGTGTTCATGTGAGTACAGGTGTTAACAGGTGAGTTCAGGTGTATACAGGTGAGTACAGGTGAGTACAGATGTTTACAGGTGAATTCAGGTGATTACAGGCGTGTACAGGTGACTTTAGGTGAGTACAGGTGTGTTCAGATGGTTCCAGGTGAGTATAGGTGTATACAGGTGTATATAGGTGAGTAAATGTGTTTACAGGTGAGTACAGATGTTTACAGGTGAATTCAGGTAATTACAGGCATGTACAGGTGACTTTAGGTGAGTACAGGTGTGTTCAGATGAGTACAGGTGTGTACAGGTGAGTATAGGTGTATACAGGTGTATACAGGTGTATACAGGTGAGTAAATGTGTTTACAGGTGAGTACAGGTGTGTACAGGTGAGTATAGGTGTATACAGGTGTGTACAGGTGAGTTCAGGTGTTAACAGGTGAGTACAGGTGTGTTCATGTGAGTACAGGTGTGTACAGGTGAGTTCAGGTGAGTACAGGTGTATACAGGTGACTACAGGTGTATGCAGGTGTATACAGGTGAGTAAATGTGTTTACAGGTGGGTTCGGGTGAGTATAGGTGTATACAGGTGTGTCCAGGTGTTAACAGGTGAGTACAGGTGTGTTCATGGGAGTACAGGTGAGTTCAGGTGAGTACAGGTGTACACAGGTGAGTACAGATTTTTACAGGTGAATTCAGGTAAGTACAGGCGTGTACAGGTGACTTTAGGTGAGTACAGGTGTGTTCAGATGAGTGCAGGTGTAAACAGGTGAGTACAGGTGTGTACAGGTGAGTATATGTGTATTCAGGTGTATACAGGTGAGTACAGGTGGGTTCGGGTGAGTACAGGTGTGTACAGGTGAGTTCAGGTGTTAACAGGTGAGTACAGGTGTGTTCATGTGAGTACAGGTGTGTACAGGTGAGTTCAGGTGAGTATAGGTGTATACAGGTGAGTACAGGTGTATACAGGTGTTAACAGGTGAGTACAGGTGTCTTCATGTGAGTACAGGTGTAAACAGGTGAGTTCAGGTGAGTATAGGTGTATACAGGTGAGTACAGGTGTATACAGGGGAGTACAGGTGGGTTCAGGTGACTACAGGTGTATACAGGTGAATTCAGGTGAGTAAATATGTTAACAGGTGAGTACAGGTGGGTTCGGGTGAGTATAGGTGTATACGGGTGTGTCCAGGTGTTAACAGGTTAGTACAGGTGTGTTCATGTGAGTACAGGTGAGTTCAGGTTAGTATAGGTGTTTACAGTTGAGTACAGGTGTATACAGGTGAGTACAGGTGTGTACAGGTGAGTTCAGGTGAGTACAGGTGTATACAGGTGATTACAGGAGTGTCCAGGTGTCAACAGGTGAGTACAGGTGTGTTCATGTGAGTACAGGTGTGTACAGATGAGTTTAGGTGTATACAGATGAGTACAGGTGTATACAGAAAAGTACAGGTGTATACAGGTGAGTTCAGATGTGTACAGGTAAGTCCAGGTGTGTACAGGTGAGTTCAGGTGAGTGTAGGTGTATACAGATGAGTACAGGTGTATACAGGTGATTACAGGTGTGTCCAGGTGTTAACAGGTTAGTACAGGTGTGTTCATGTGAGTACAGGTGTGTACAGGTGAGTTTAGGTGTATACAGATGAGTACAGGTGTATACAGAAGAGTACAGGTGTATACAGGTGAGTTCAGCTGTGTACAGGTGAGTCCAGGTGTGTACAGGTGAGTTCAGGTGAGTACAGTCGTGTACAGGTGAGTACTGTTATGTTCAAGTGTTTACAGGTGTGTACAGGTATATACAGGTGTGTACAGGTGAGTTCAGGTGTTAACAGTTGAGTACAGGTGTGTTCATGTGAGTACAGGTGTGTACAGGTGAGTTCAGGTGAGTATAGGTGTATACAGGTGAGTACAGGTGTATGCAGGTGTATACAGGTGAGTAAATGTGTTTACAGGTGAGTACAGGTGGGTTCGGGTGAGCATAGGTGTATACAGGTGTGTCAAGGTGTTAACAGGTGAGTACAGGTGTGTTCATGTGAGTACAGGTGAGTTCAGGTGAGTTCAGGTGAGTACAGGTGTATACAGGTGAGAACAGTTTTGTTCAAGTGTTTACATGTAAGTACAGGTGTATACAGGTGAGTACAGGTGAGTACAGATGTTTACAGGTGAATTTTGGTAAGAACAGGCATGTACAGGTGAGTTCAGGTGAGTATAGGTGTATACAGGTGAGAACAGTTTTGTTCAAGTGTTTACATGTAAGTTCAGGTGTATACAGGTGAGTACAGGTGTGTACAGGTGTATACAGGTGTATACAGGTGTGTACAGGTGTATACAGGTGTGTACAGGTGTATACAGGTGTGTACAGGTGTGTACAGGTGTAAACAGGTGAGTACAGCTTTGTACAGGTGAGTACAGGATCTTCTCTTGCAGTGATCACCTCAGGTTTATGTCATTAACAATCGTCCAATCCGCTGTCTCGGTCGTCCTCTCATCCATGTTGTTATTTATTTCACATCAGCTGATGTTTACTCTGCAGCAGCTGAACAAACATCACTTACTTTCTGATTTTCTTCTTTGGGACATAAACACAGCGTCTGATTGGCTCCTGCAGGAGCTCTCAGCTGCGCTGCCATAAGCAGAGAAATGACAGAACACACACACACACACACACACACACACACACACACACTCCGCCTGGACTTTGACCGAAAATGGGAAAACAGCTGGACTCCTTGCAGCGACTGAACCAGCGTCTGATTGGACGACTAATATCAACAGACAGACAGTCGCTCAGAACCAGCTCAGGAATGTGTGTGTGTGTGTGTGGTGTGTGTGTGTGTGTGTGTGGGGTGTGTGTGGGTGTGTGTGTGTGTGTGTGTGAGTGAATGAATGCAGGCGAACTAGACAGACTGGGATCCGTGTCACACCACACACGTGTAAACACGGGTCATGTCAGAACCCGTCCCATCAGTTGGATCTTAATGTTTAAAAGGGATCAAATAAGAACCAGAACCCGGAACATCCTGGACTCGAAACCCGCTGTCAGAGACCACTGAGGTTCTGGTTCTGGTCCAGCTGCAGACTGTCAGAGGAAGCGGTCTCTGAGAGATTCTGGACTCATGTTCACCCTGAAAATGACCTGATCTGGATTTGGTCCCCAGAGCTTGATGGGAGGTTCTGTTTCAGGGGTGGACTCTGAACATCCGGACTCGGTGTTCACACTGGTCTGATATGTGGGACATCTGAGTCAGCACCGGAGTCCCCCCATCAGAGTCTGAAGGAGGACGATCATCTGGTCTTTAACCCCTGATTTATGGGCCCCTGGTCTTTAGGGCCCATAAATCAGGTCTCTAGGTCCCGTGTCTGTGGGTCCCTGGTTTCTAGGTTCCTGGTCTCTAAACAAGGACATGGACAGAGACACAGCAGGTCCACAGATCCAGCAGGTCCAGCAGGTCCAGCAGGCCACGCCCACCATGCTTCCTCCCTCCATGAGATGAAAAAGAGGAGCTAGACTTGTAGCTCTCAAGACCAGTTTTTCGCGGTCTTGGTCTCGGGTCTCTCAGTCTTGCATTGTCTCGGACTGGCCAAGCGGTCTTGAAGGGGGTCTGTAACCTCCAACATCCAGGCGGGTTCTGGTTTTATGTTTCATTAAATGCCCCCTTCAGGTACCAAATAATAAAATCTGATATTTATACTCAGCAGCTGAACCCGGTACGGTGCTGAGGTTCTACAACTCATGAAAAATGGCAAAAATATACAGGTTTTTTTCTGGTCTTGGTCTCACGCTGAACCAGTCTTGGTCTTGTCTTGGTCTTGGTTTAGGCAGTCTTGACTACCAGTCTAAGAGGAAGAGGAGGAGGAGGAGGAGGAGGAGGAGGACTCTACGGAACGGCTGCCTTATTTGGAGCCTCAGATGGTGAGGCAGAGATTTTCCTGCTGTCTTTAGTTGACCAGCTCGTACTCCAGGAGGCGGAGCCTCTGTCTCATCATCTTCATCTGTTCTCCTGTTTCCAGTCAGGGGGCGGAGCCTCTGCTGCAGGAAGTTTGGTTTGGGTCGTTTCCTTTTAAGGGCACGCTGCAGCGAGACATCTGGACACATTCCTGCATCCAACTGCTTCAGGAGCTCCACCCTCTGGAAACTACATTACCCATCATCCTCTTCAGGCACCGTCAGACAGGAAGTCAACATGTCATCTTCCAATCAGCTTTATTTAAAAAATCACACCAAAATCAGTTCAAACCAATTAATTACAAGAAAAACACATTCGTCCACTTTATAACAGACCATGAAAGAGACACGTCAGCATGGGGAGATCTTCAAACCATGTCTTTGGCTGGTGAGGCAGTAAATCTATTGCACCTGGACCAGAGGTGCTGCTGTCACGTGTTTGTCTAAAAACATTCTAAGCTTGTTTGTCTGGAACCAGTTTCAGTGTTTCTCTGAAACCAAGTTCAGTGTTTGTCTGGAAAGAGTTTCTAAGTTTGTCTGAAACCAGTTTCAATGTTTGTCTGTAACCAGTTTTGGTGTTTTTATGGAACCAGTTTCAAAATTTGTCTGGAACCAGTTTCCGTGTTTGTTTGGAACCAGTTTAAATGTTTGTCTGGATCCAGTTTCATTGTTTGCCTTGAAGCAGTTTCAATGTTTATCTGGATCCAGTTTAAATGTTTGTCTGGAACCAGTTTCAGTGTTTTTATAGAACCAGTTTCTGTGTTTGTTTGGAACCAGTTTAAATGTTTGTCTGGAACCAGTTTCAATGTTTGTCTGGAACCAGTTTCAGTGTTTTTATAGAACCAGTTTCTGTGTTTGTTTGGAACCAGTTTAAATGTTTGTCTGGAACCAGTTTCAATGTTTATCTGGATCCAGTTTAAATGTTTGTCTGGAACCATTATCAGTATTGGTCTGAAAAGAGTTTTAATATTTGTCCGGAACCAGTTTAAATGTTTGTCTGGAACCAGTTTCAATGTTTGTCTGGAACCAGTTTCAGTGTTTTTATAGAACCAGTTTCCGTGTTTGTTTGGAACCAGTTTAAATGTTTGTCTGGAACCAGTTTCAATGTTTATCTGGATCCAGTTTAAATGTTTGTCTGGAACCAGTTTCAATGTTTATCTGGATCCAGTTTAAATGTTTGTCTGGAACCAGTTTCAATGTTTGTCTGGAACCAGTTTCAATGTTTGTCTGGAACCAGTTTCAGTGTTTTTATAGAACCAGTTTCCGTGTTTGTCTGGAACCAGTTTCAATGTTTATCTGGATCCAGTTTAAATGTTTGTCTGGAACCATTATCAGTATTGGTCTGAAAAGAGTTTCAATATTTGTCCGGAACCAGTTTCAATGTTTGTCTGGAACCAGTTTCAATGTTTGTCTGGAACCAGATTCAGTGTTTTTATAGAACCAGTTTCCGTGTTTGTTTGGAACCAGTTTAAATGTTTGTCTGGAACCAGTTTCAATGTTTATCTGGATCCAGTTAAAATGTTTGTCTGGAACCATTATCAGTATTGGTCTGAAAAGAGTTTCAATATTTGTCCGGAACCAGATTCAGTGTTTGTCTGGGACCAGTTTCAGTGTTTGTCTGGGACCAGTTTCAATGTTTATCTGGATCCAGTTTCAGTGTTTCTCTGAAACCAGGTTCAGTGTTTGTCTGGAACCAGTTTCAATGTTTATCTGGAAACAGTTTCCGTGTGTATGTCTGGAAGCAGTTTCAGTGTGTTTGTCTGGAAGCAGTTTCAGTGTGTTTGTCTGGAAGCAGTTTCAGTGTGTTTGTCTGGAAGCAGTTTCAGTGTGTTTGTCTGGAAGCAGTTTCAGTGTGTTTGTCTGGAACCAGTTTCAGTGTGTTTGTCTGGAACCAGTTTCAGTGTGTTTGTCTGGAACCAGTTTCAGTGTTTTTCTGGAACCAGTTTCAGTGTTTGTCTAGACCCAGTTGTGATGTTTTTTTTTTGTGTGGAACCAGTGTCAGTTTTTGTCTGGAACCAGTTTCTGTGTGTATGTCTTAAACCAGTTTCAGTGTTTCTCTGAAACCAAGTTCAGTGTTTGTCTGGAAAGAGTTTCTAAGTTTTTCTGGAGCCAGTTTCAAAGATTATCTGAAACCAGTTTAGATCTGCTTCTGGAACCAGTTTCACTTTGTTTTTCTGGAAACAGTTTCGGTGTTTTCATGGAACCAGTTTCCGTGTTTGTCTGAAACCAGTTTCCGTGTTTGTCTGGAACCAGATTCAATGTTTGTCTGGAACCAGTTTCAATGTTTGTCTGGAACCAGTTTTAATGTTTATCTGGATCCAGTTTAAATGTTTGTCTGGATCAAGTTTCTGTGTGTTTGTCGGGAATCAGGTTCAGTGTTTGTCTGAAACCAATTTCAAAGTTTTTCTGGAATCTGTTTAAATGTTTGTATGGAACCAGTTTCAGTGTTTGTCTGAAACCAGATTCAATGTTTGTCTGGAACCAGTTTCAGTGTTTGTCTGGAACCAGTTTCAGTGTTTGTCTGGAACCAGGTTCAGTGTGATTGTCTGGAACCAGGTTCATTGTTTGTCTGAAACCTGTTTCAATGTTTGCCTGAAACCAGTTTCAAAGTTTTTCTGGAATCTGTTTAAATGTTTGTATGGAACCAGTTTCAGTGTTTGTCCGGAACCAGTTTCAGTGTTTGTCCGGAACCAGTTTCAGTGTTTGTCCGGAACCAGTTTCAGTGTTTGTCCGGGACCAGTTTCAGTGTGATTGTCTGGGACCAGGTTCAGCGCGATTGTCTGGGACCAGGTTCAGTGTTTGTCCAGGACCAGGTTCAGCGCGATTGTCTGGGACCAGGTTCAGTGCGATTGTCTGGGACCAGGTTCAGCGCGATTGTCTGGAACCAGGTTCAGTGTTTGTCCGGGACCAGGTTCAGCGCGATTGTCTGGAACCAGGTTCAGTGCGATTGTCTGGGACCAGGTTCAGTGTGATTGTCTGGAACCAGGTTCAGTGTTTGTCTGCGACCAGGTTCAGCGCGATTGTCTGGAACCAGGTTCAGTGTTTGTCCGGGACCAGGTTCAGCGAGATTGTCTGGGACCAGGTTCAGTGTTTGTCCGGGACCAGGTTCAGCGAGATTGTCTGGGACCAGGTTCAGCGCGATTGTCTGGAACCAGGTTCAGTGTTTGTCTGGGACCAGGTTCAATGTGATTGTCTGGAACCAGTGGACCTGTCATGCCGGATCAGTAGCAGCCAGACCCCTTAAGAAGGCGCTTAGATGAAATCACAACATGAACCTGGTTTTCAGCCGAGGCCAGCGAGTCATCGGAGACCTTCATGGAATTGTCATCTTCTGTCTTCAGCCCTGTGCTG
Organism: Atherinomorus stipes; assembly: GCA_023101725.1. Taxonomy (NCBI): domain Eukaryota; kingdom Metazoa; phylum Chordata; class Actinopteri; order Atheriniformes; family Atherinidae; genus Atherinomorus; species Atherinomorus stipes. The sequence goes on from JALJCO010005319.1 coordinate 10,156, forward strand.
CCCAGTCAGCTGACTCTGGTCACATGACCTTGGGGACCCTGATGTTGGACCACGTGTTGGCCCATCGGAGTAGAGACGTGCATGCTACAGCAGCGTCAGAGGCGGAGAGCTCATGATGGTTTGGAAATGTCCTCAGATGGAGCTGCACTCCACATCACATAAACCGATGATGTCACCTGTTTGGCTGCAGCGAGTGTGTGTGTGTGTATATGTGTGTATAGGTGTGTGTATGGCTGTGTGTGCGCACATTAACACGCTTTACGTCCATATCAGGAGGTCAAGGCGATGGAGGAGGAGGGAGGGTGAAGAGCTTCATCAGAACTTTTGCATGTCCTGTCAGAGTTTCACCAGGTCCACGTGGTATTCATCATCATAGAAATAAAATAAAATAAAATCATGTAAAATCTAATAAAATCATATATGATATCATAAAACTAAAATATGTAAAATTTTATCAAATCTAATGAAAATCATGCAAAATCAAATAAAGCTATATAAAATATCATAAATTCATGCAAAAATTAATAAAATATCAAATATTATAAAATTCTATTAAATCTAATCAAATTTTGCAAGATTTATTTTTGTAATTTTGCAAGCAGTATACATACATATATAGACATATAAATATGTGTATATATATATATATATATATATATATATTATATATATAATGTATGTATACTGCTTTGACCAGTCCCTGGTTTTACTCAATGTGGGTTCCCGTCATTTACTCATTACAAAAGGTAATCAGCAACAATGGAAAACCTTGACGGTTCGGTCCTTTAGCATCTCGGTTTATTATTTTTTCGATTAAAAAATGTAAATTCTCATAAATTTTTTCACAAAATCTCCTTTTTTCAGAAACGGCGTACCATCAGATCTAACTATGGGTCCGACACCAGATCTGAACGTGGTCCGACACCAGATCTGAACGTGGTCCGACACAGATCAGAACGTGGTCCAACGCCAGATCTGAACGTGGTCCAACACAGATCTGAACGTGGTCCAACACTGATCTGAACGTGGATCAGCACAGATCTGAACGTGGTCCAACACAGATCTGAACGTGGTCCAACGCCAGATCTGAATGTGGTCCAACACAGATCTGAACGTGGTCCAATTCCAGATCTGAACGTGGTCCAACACAGATCTGAACGTGGTCCAATTCCAGATCTGAACGTGGTCCAACACAGATCTGAACGTGGTCCAACACAGATCTGAACGTGGTCCAACACAGATCTGAACGTGGTCCAACACAGATCTGAATGTGGTCCAACACAGATCTGAACGTGGTCCAATGCCAGATCTGAACGTGGTCCAACACAGATCTGAACATGGTCCAACACAGATCTGAACATGGTCCAACACAGATCTGAACGTGGTCCAACACAGATCTGAACGTGGTCCAATGCCAGATCTGAACGTGGTCCAACACAGATCTGAACGTGGTCCAACACAGATCTGAACGTGGTCCAATGCCAGATCTGAACGTGGTCCAACACAGATCTGAATGTGGTCCAACACAGATCTGAACGTGGTCCAATGCCAGATCTGAACGTGGTCCAACACAGATCTGAACGTGGTCCAATGCCAGATCTGAACGTGGTCCAACACAGATCTGAACATGGTCCAACACAGATCTGAACGTGGTCCAACACAGATCTGAATGTGGTCCAACACAGATCTGAACATGGTCCAATGCCAGATCTGAACGTGGTCCAACACAGATCTGAACGTGGTCCAACACAGATCTGAAAGTGGTCCAACACAGATCTGAGCGTGGTCTAACAGATGCTGATAAAATAAATTAAATTCTGTATTGTTCCATATTCCACACGCGGTGCTCACAGTTACTGTTCCAGCCCTATTTTTCATGTAATCTGATTACCTGCCGTACCGAGAGCTTCCTGCTGTCTTCTCAGAGGAATGTGGAGAACGATGGGAGGACGTCTGATTGGTTGCTTCCCTCGGGGCCTGCCCTATAAGGAATCAAGCTGAGGAGACTGCGGGGAGGAGGAGGAGGAGGAGGAGGAGGCCCGACCATGTTTGGATGGAGGGATGGATGGAGGAGGTGGAGGGTTGATAAACTCTTGGGAGAATCTCAGACTCTCACTCTGTCCCGTCCCACATCATCCCAGCACGCCACGGTAAGAGCTGCTCCTAACCTCCTCCTCTTCACCTCCTCACTGCCTCTTCCTCCTCACCTCCTCCTCATCACCTCCTCCTCTTCACCTCCTCACTGCCTCTTCCTCCTCACCTCCTCCTCCTCACCTCCTCCTCTTCACCTCCTCACTGTCTCTTCCTCCTCGCCTCCTCCTCCTCAGTTCCTCTTCTTCACCTGCTCACTACCTCCTCCTCCTCACCTCCTCATGGCCTGCTCTCCTCTCTGGAAATGTCCTAAAATGGCCTCCTTTTCTCCTCTCATCAACTCCTTCATTCAGCTCAGAAATGATCATCTATCACCTCCTCTCCTTCCTTCGCCTCCTTCATCTCAGGAGGAGACTCCAGGGAGTTCAGCAGCTCTCCCCTCCTCCTCCTCTTCCTCTCTGCTTTATCATTTAATCTTTCTAACTCCATAGATAAACACTTCTGGAAGTCGTTATTCTGATCCATGAACCTGATCGGTTCCGTTTCTGCTGGTCGGGTCTGGTTGGGTTTGTCCTGCAGATACTTTAATTCTGAAATGATTTTGGGTGTAAAACTCTGGGTCTGGTCTCAGGTCCAGTCTCGGGTCTGGTTTTGGGTCTGGAGATAGAATCCGAACAAATGATGGAAACTAGTAGAGAAGGGAAATCTGCATCCTGATTGGCTGAAACTTCCATCTGTCTGATGACACCTGGAGGCAGATTATTGAGCTTCACAGATGTCCAGAGTCCTCTGGACCAACTGCTGGACCTGAAACCAGCAGAACTCCAGCTGCATCTGATCCTCAGAACCGGGCTGGTTTAAACCTCCACCAGAACTTTTAAAAACTGGAACTACAGTTGGAATAAAAACAGATCAGAATTATTTCATCATGAAGTTTGAAAAAGACTCCATCCGTCTATCTGAGGAGTCGCTGTGGTCTGGACCCCAGACCAGTCTGGACCCCAGACCAGTATACGTCACGGACAAGTCTGGTTCCCAGACCAATCTAGAAACCCAGATACTGGACCAGATTCCTAAATGGAACTTCAGTTTCAGTTTTTTTCAGCAGAAAGTTCTGCGACCTGATGTGGGTTAAGTTAAGGGTTTAAGGGGGGACACTGATCTGATGTGGGTTAGGTTAAGGGTTTTAGGGGGGCACTGACCTGATGTGGGTTAGGTTAAGGGTTTTAGGGGGGCACTGACCTGATGTGGGTTAGGTTAAGGGTTTTAGGGGGGGACACTGACCTGATGTAGGTTAGGTTAAGGGTTTTAGGGGGGCACTGACCTGATGTGGGTTAGGTTAAGGGTTTTAGGGGGGCACTGACCTGATGTAGGTTAGGTTAAGGGTTTTAGGGGGGGGGGCACTGACCGGATGTAGGTTAGGTTAAGGGTTTTAGGGGGGGACACTGACCTGATGTAGGTTAGGATAAGGGTTTTAGGGGGGCACTGACCTGATGTAGGTTAGGTTAAGGGTTTTAGGGGGGCACTGACCTGATGTAGGTTAGGTTAAGGGTTTTAGGGGGGGCACTGACCTGATGTAGGTTAGGTTAAGGGTTTTAGGGGGCACTGACCTGATGTGGGTTAGGTTAAGGGATTTAAGGGGGACACTGACCTGATGTGGGTTAGGTTAGGGGTTTTAGGGGGGGGGCACTGACCTGATGTAAGTTAGGTCAAGGGTTTTAGGGGGGGCACTGACCTGATGTGGGTAAGGTTAAGGGTTTTAAGGGGAACACTGACCTGATGTGGGTTAGGTTAACGGTTTTAGGGGGACACTGACCTGATGTGGGTTGGGTTAAGGGTTTTAGGGGGGGACTGACCTGTAGTGGGTAAGGTTAAGGATTTTAAGGGGAACACTGACCTGATGTGGGTTAGGTTAAGGGTTTTAGGGGGGGAGCCTGACCTGTAGTGGGTAAGGTTAAGGGTTTTAGGGGGGGGGGGGGGCACTGACCTGATGTGGGTTAGGTTAACGGTTTTAGGGGGACACTGACCTGATGTGGGTTAGGTTAAGGATTTTAAGGGGGGCACTGACCTGATGTGGGCAAGGTTTCTGGTTTTAGGGGGGGGACTCTGACCTGATGTTGGTAAGGTTTATGGTTTTAGGGGGGGACACTGACCTGATGTAGGTAAGGTTTATGGTTTAAGGGGGGACATTGACCTGATGTGGGTTAGGTTAACGGTTTTAAGGGGGACACTGATTTGATGTGGGTTAGGTTTATGGTTTTTGGGGGACACTGACCTGATGTAGGTAAGGTTTATGGTTTTAGGGGGGACACTGACCGGATGTAGGTAAGGTTTATGGTTTAAGGGGGGGACATTGACCTGATGTGGGTTAGGTTAACGGTTTTAAGGGGGACACTGATTTGATGTGGGTTAGGTTAAGGGTTTTAGGGGGACACTGACCTGATGTAGGTTAGGTTAAGGGTTTTGGGGGGGGGCACTGACCTGATGTGGGTTAGGTTAAGGGTTTTAGGGGGACACTGACCTGATGTGGGCAAGGTTTCTGGTTTTAGGGGGGGGACACTGACCTGATGTAGGTAAGGTTTATGGTTTTAGGGGGGGACACTGACCTGATGTAGGTAAGGTTTATGGTTTTAGGGGGGACACTGACCTGATGTAGGTAAGGTTTATGGTTTTAGGGGGGACACTGACCTGATGTAGGTAAGGTTTATGGTTTAAGGGGGGACATTGACCTGATGTGGGTTAGGTTTAGGGTTTGAAGGGGGACACTAACCTGATGTGGGATAGGTTAAGGGTTTTAGGGGGGACACTGACATAATGTGGGTTAAGTTTCGGATTTCAGGGGGGACAGTGACCTTATGTGGGTTAGGTTTTGATGTTGGGGGTGACGCTTCAGCCTCCCAGCTGCGAGCTGCAGCGCCTTCTGCTGTTCTCCGTGGATGCTGGTGAGACTTACTTTATTAAACTGGAGCAGATTTCGGATTCTCAGGGTGACGACCTGCAGAAAGATGAAGAATCATCTTGTTGTTTACAGGAGACAAAAGTAAACATCATGCCAGGTGGAAACAGCCACAGCAGAAAGGAGCTAAAGTCCAGAAAAAAGTCAGTAAATAAACTTGACTGAAAGATGAGAATCTTCTCTAAGCCTGGCAGGCAGCGCTGAGGGCAAAGACAACCCCCTGCCTCTGCAGAAATATTTGATTCCTAAAGTTCATGACTAAATATGGTGCAAAGTCATTTGCAGGGAGAGGAAGACGAGGAGAGATGAGGAAGGACAGATGGAGAGAGAGAGCGAGAGAGGCAGTGTTGAAGCAGAGGAGCAGGGGGCGAGAGAGGTAGAGAGACGACAGGGAGAGAGAGCATACCAAACACAGTCAGCACTCAACTTCATGACCTAAATAGGAAGTTTTCCCAGATTCAGCACGGGACAGCGGCCTGAAGGTGGGAACCAGGACTTCCTCAGTCCTGGTTCAGCTGCAGGTCTGCAGAGGAACCAGGACTTCCTCAGTCCTGGTTCAGTCTGCAGAGGAACCAGGACTTCCTCAGTCCTGGTTCCTCTGCAGACTGAACCAGGACTTTCTCAGTCCTGGTTCAGCTGCAGGTCTGCAGAGGAACCAGGACTTCCCCAGTCCTGGTTCAGTCTGCAGAGGAACCAGGACTTCCTCAGTCCTGGTTCAGCTGCAGGTCCACAGAGGAACCAGGACTTCCTCAGTCCTGGTTCAGCTGCAGGTCCACAGAGGAACCAGGACTTCCCCAGTCCTGGTTCAGTCTGCAGAGGAACCAGGACTTTCTCAGTCCGGGCTCAACTGCAGGTCTGCAGACAAACCAGGGCTTCCTCAGTCCTGGTTTGTCTGCAGAGGAACCAGGACTTCCTTGGTCCTGGTTCAGCTGCAGATCTGTGGACCAAAACCAACAGATGCATAAATAAACTAACAGATCTAAATGAGCGATCTGATTCTGTTATTGGTTATTTCCTCTAACTTTGACCTTTAGCAGGCAGAATGAGGGAGAGTTGAGTCTCTGCTCTGAGACAAAGATGGTTTAATCAGGAAATCCCAATAAATCAGATGAAATTGGTATAAATCTGATTAAAACCTTGGAGAATGAACCAAACCGGAAGTGACTCGGGAAAAGATCCTTGGTTCTGTTTGAGTTCAGAGAGAATCAGTGGTTCTACGAGTTTAGAACCATAAACACCAGAACAGGATGTTTGCTAAGGTGTCCACACCTGCATGCCCTCCTCTTCCTCAGTGACCCGTGTCCTCCTCCTCTTCCTCAGTGACTCGTGTCCAGGTACTCGCCCCCTGCAGCCATGTGTGATGAAGAGGACAGCACCGCTCTGGTCTGCGATAACGGATCCGGTCTTTGCAAGGCCGGCTTCGCCGGGGACGACGCCCCCAGAGCCGTCTTCCCCTCCATCGTGGGCCGGCCTCGGCACCAGGTCAGACCCCGGTCAATGATGGACCAATGAGAGAGCGGCGTGTGTGGCCAGGTGCACCCTGACAGGTGTGTGTGTTGCAGGGAGTGATGGTGGGCATGGGACAGAAGGACAGCTACGTCGGAGACGAGGCTCAAAGCAAGAGAGGAATCCTGACGCTGAAGTACCCCATCGAGCACGGCATCATCACCAACTGGGACGACATGGAGAAGGTCTCACACACACCTGAACACACCTCACACACTCCTAAACACAATTAAACACACCTGAACACACCTCACACACTCCTAAACACAATTAAACACACCTGAACACACCTCACACACTCCTAAACACAATTAATCACACCTGAATTACTTGAACACACCCGAACACACCTGTACATACCTCACACACACCTAAACACACCTGAGCACACCTAAAAGCACCCCACACACACCTGATGAGCAGAACACACCTGAGTGACCCCTGACCTTTGTCTGCTCTCTGATTGGTCAGATCTGGCACCACTCCTTCTACAATGAACTGCGCGTGGCTCCGGAGGAACATCCCACCCTGCTGACGGAGGCGCCGCTCAACCCCAAAGCTAACCGGGAGAAGATGACGCAGGTACATCCCATAATATTCACCCCATCCATGTTTGGAGAGATCTGTCATTGCACTGATGGGAGTGATGATGATGATGGTAGTATTGATAATGATGATGATGGCATTGATAATGATTATAGTAATGATGATAATGATGATGGTATAAAGATGATAGTAATGATAATATTGATGATTATTACGATGGTAGTAATGATGGTGATGATGATAATGATGATGTTGATGAAGGTAGTATTGATAATGATGACAATGATGATGATGATGATGAAGGTAATGATGAAGATAATGATGACGATGATTGTGGTGTTGATATCCTGTCTCCAGATCATGTTCGAGACCTTCAACGTCCCCGCCATGTATGTGGCCATCCAGGCCGTCCTGTCGCTCTACGCCTCGGGCCGGACCACAGGTTGGACCACACTGTGCCGATCCAGTCTGAGGATGGACCAGAATGAACCGGTTCCAGTTTGTTCCCGGTCCAGTCTGAGGATGGACCAGAATGAACCGGTTCCAGTTTGTTCCCGGTCCAGTCTGAGGATGGACCAGAATGAACCGGTTCCAGTTTGTTCCCGGTCCAATCTGAGGATGGACCAGAATGAACCGGTTCCAGTTTGTTCCCGGTCCAGTCTGAGGATGGACCAGAATGAACCGGTTCCAGTTTGTTCCCGGTCCAGTCTGAGGATGGACCAGAATGAACCGGTTCCAGTTTGTTCCCGGTCCAGTCTGAGGATGGACCAGAATGAACCGGTTCCAGTTTGTTCCCGGTCCAGTCTGAGGATGGACCAGAATGAACTGGTTCCAGTTCAAAACAAACACGCCTCAGTAAAACATGTCCTCCCAGCCCACCTCAGACATCAGAGGCCGCTAACAGAACTTCCCGTCCTCAGGTATCGTCCTGGACTCGGGAGACGGTGTCACCCACAACGTGCCGATCTACGAGGGGTACGCTCTGCCGCACGCCATCATGAGGTTGGACCTGGCGGGCCGCGACCTCACCGACTACCTCATGAAGATCCTGACCGAGCGGGGCTACAGCTTTGTCACCACCGGTACGCCGCAGTGGGCCACGCCCCCTTACCGCTGCAGCGGGCCATGTCCCCTACTGCTTTAACTTACCGCGCCCCCTACCAACCAGCTAGTCACACCCCGTACTGCTGCAGCCAGCCATGTCCCTTACTGCTTTAACTGGCCACGCCCTAGCTGACCATGCCCCCACCTCCCAAACTGACCACGCCCCCTACAGTTTAACTGGCCACGCCCCTTCCAACCCAGCTGGTCACGCCCCCTTTCGCTGATACTGACCACGCCCCCTAGCTGACCATACCCCCTACTATATACTGGTTACGCCCCCTACCGCTTTAACTGGCCACGCCCCCCACCACAGCAGCTGCCAAGTCTGACCGTCTGTCTCTCATCCTTGGTTCCAGCCGAGCGGGAGATCGTGCGTGACATCAAGGAGAAGCTGTGTTACGTGGCGCTGGACTTCGAGAACGAGATGGGGACGGCAGCCACTTCGTCTTCCCTGGAGAAGAGCTACGAGCTGCCGGACGGACAGGTCATCACCATCGGCAACGAGAGGTTCCGCTGCCCCGAGACACTGTTCCAGCCATCCTTCATCGGTCAGACAGCTGGCCTAACTGTTCACCTATCCACGTCAAGCCTATCCACCTGTCCACATCCTACCTCTCCACCTGTCCACCTCATACCTGTCCACGTCATACATGTCCACCTGTCCACATCCTACCTATCCATCTGTCTACATCCTACCTATGGACCTGTCCACGTCATACTTATCCACCTGTCCACCTCTTACCTGTCCATGTCTTACCTATCCACCTGTCCATGTCATACCTGTCCACGTCATACCTGTCCACATCTTGCCTGTCCTCCTCTGCACATGTCCCATCTGTCAAGCTGTAAATAATGTCCATGTGTCTTCAGATTTCTGTGCTTCCCAGTCAGTCTTTGACCTGCAGACAGAAACCAGGACCCTGGTTGTTTTTTGTTTCTAGTAGACTGAGGTGTCTCATGTCCTCTTGGACTGTTTTGCAGGGATGGAGTCCGCGGGGATCCACGAGACCACCTACAACAGCATCATGAAGTGTGACATCGACATCCGTAAAGACCTGTACGCCAACAACGTGCTGTCCGGCGGGACCACTATGTACCCGGGTATCGCAGACCGCATGCAGAAGGAGATCACGGCCCTGGCGCCAAGCACCATGAAGATCAAGGTAGTCCTCCACATCCACTCACACCTCATTCATGGACATTTCTGTCCAGCACCATGAAGATCAAGCTAGTCCTCCACGTCCACTCACACCTCATTCATGGACATTTCTGTCCAGCACTGTAAAGATCAAGGTAGTCCCCCCCTCCCGTTTGTGGACATGTCTGTTCAGCACTGTGAAGATCAAGCTGTCCCCCCCCCCCCCCCGTTCATGGACATGTCTGTCCACATGTCCAACCTGACACACTCAGCAGAACACAGTAAATACGTCATGTCCTCCAGACTCTGGAAGACACCATGTCCTACAGACTAATGAGACAAAGTTCAGGTGGTTCAGATTTCTAATCTTTCATGGACGCATCATTGATAACCAGATATACTGACTTGTCTTTGTACCGTCATGAGTCATCAAGGACAAAAATGTCCACTTTCAAAAACATAACTTTTCTGCTTTCAGGTTAAATTTATTGATTAACTTCTGTCCTGATCAAAACAAACATGAAATCATTTCTGGATCACTGAAGACTCATTTAGAGCGGTGTCCTGGAAGTGGATATTTTTGTCCTGAAGGACTAAGGACTGTGGTGAATTATACCTGAGTGCTCTGAGGTAACCTCTACGCTCCGCCCCTCAGATCATCGCCCCCCCGGAGCGGAAGTACTCGGTGTGGATCGGCGGCTCCATCCTGGCGTCCCTGTCCACATTCCAGCAGATGTGGATCAGCAAGCAGGAGTACGACGAGGCCGGACCCTCCATCGTCCACCGCAAGTGCTTCTAGAGGTCCACAATCTGTGTGCTCTGCAGCCCCCCCCCCAACCACTGTAACCCACACCGAGCTCCAGCCACAGAACCAGGTCAGAACCAGAACCAGCTCCCAGAACCAGCAGCAGAGTCGGGTCCTGGCAACCGAACCCTGCAGAACCGATCAGAAAATCAACCGGACCTCCTCCCACCCTGCACACTGTAAAGCTGTGACTGTGCTGCTTTGTCCCCGCCCCCTGCTCACATGGCCCCGCCCCTGTCCACTTGGCCCCGTCCCACTGGTCTGGCCCCGCCCCCCTGTCCTCCTCCATGTTGGTTGTGTCTGTTTTTATTTGGATGAATAAAGCTTGAAAGTTGCCGGCTGGTCTTTTCTTCAGTTGTTGGGAAACAGAGCAGACTCAGTGTTCTGATGATGTCATAGCGTGTAGGATGATGTCATAATGTGTTTGATGATGTCACAGAAGATGAACTCTGAGTCAGGAAAAGGAAGTGTGACGCAGAAAGATAATAAACAGCTCTCATACGACACAAAGCCTCTTGTTTCATGTTTACCTTTGTTAAACTGTTGATTCTTGTTGTCATAGCAACGCATCATTCAGCTTAGCTGGGAGCCATAAACACCCAGAATGATCTGCATTAGGGGTTCTGGATGTTGTAAGATTGAAAGTGTTTCCTGACAGCCTCTCCAGACCTCATCTCCTGACTGACATCACTTCATCTAAATGAACAGCTGATTGAGCTCCATGCCGGGGCTTCTGGATTTGGGTCTATGGGCCGCTGCCTTTGTAGGCCCCTCACCCTCATAGCACTACCACCCTCATAGCACGACCACCCTCGTAGGACCGTTACCCTTGTAGGACATTGACTCTCATAGGACCGTTACTCTTGTCAGACCACCAGCTTCGTAGGACTGTCACCCTCATAGAACAACCACCCTCGTAGGACTTTGACCTTTGTAGGACCATTAGCCTCATATAACCATTACCCTCGTTGGACTGCCATCCTCATAGGACCGTTACCCTCATAGAACCGTTTCCCTTGTAGGACTGTCACGCTCATAGCATTACCATCCTCATAGGATCATCACCCTCATAGGACCATCACCCTTGTAGGACCATCACCCTCTTAGGACTTTGACCTTTGTAGAACCGTCACTCTTGTTAGACCACCTCCTCGTAAGACCACCACATTCGCAGGACCGTCACCCTCGTAGGACTGCCACCCTCATAGGACCGTCACCCTTGTAGGACTGTCACCTTCGTAGGACCCTCACCCTCTTAAGACCACTGTCCTCGTAGGACCACCACCCTTGTAGGACCGTCGATCTTGTAAGACCATTACCCTTGTAGCACTGTCACCCTTGTAGGACCACCACCCATGTAGGAACAATTACCTCCATAAGAGCACCGCCCTCATAGGACCCTGTAGAGTACATGTGTGTGTGGGGGGAGGATTATGAGTGTGTATGTGGGGACGCATGGGTAAACGTGTCTGGAGAAGAGATGTGTATGCAGCATGTGAGGGTGTGTGGAGGGGTTGGGTGGGTCTGGGTGGGAGCGTGGATGGCTGGGGTGTGCTGGCATGGGTGGGGTGTGTGTCAATGTGAAACGGGTGTGATTGTGTGTGTGTGTTTTCTTCATGTAAAAGATGGTGTGAGATGATTAGGTGTTGGAGGAGTGAGGTGTGTGTTTGTGTGCGAGGGTGAGGTGTTGGAGGAGTCAGGTGTGTGTTTGTGTGCGTGGGTGAAGTGTTGGAGGAGTGAGGTGTGTGTTTGTGTGTGTGGGTGAGGTGTTGGAGGAGTGAGGTGTGTGTTTGTGTGTGTGGGTGAGGTGTTGGAGGAGTCAGGTGTGTGTTTGTGTGCGAGGGTGAGGTGTTGGAGGATTGAGGTGTGTATTTGTGTGTGAGGGTGAGGTGTTGGAGGAGTGAGGTGTGTGTTTGTGTGTGAGGGTGAGGTGTTGGAGGAGTGAGGTATGTGTTTGTGTGCGAAGGTTGAGGTGTTGGAGGAGTGAGGTGTGTGTTTGTGTGCGAGGGTGAGGTGTTGGAGGAGTCAGGTGTGTGTTTGTGTGTGTGGGTGAGGTGTTGGAGGAGTGAGGTGTGTGTTGTGTGTGTGGGGTGAGGTGTTGGAGGAGTGAGGTGTGTGTTTGTGTGCGAGGGTGAGGTGTTGGAGGAGTCAGGTGTGTGTTTGTGTGCGAGGGTGAGGTGTTGGAGGAGTCAGGTGTGTGTTTGTGTGTGAGGGTGAGGTGTTCGAGGAGTGAGGTGTGTGTTTGTGTGTGGGGTGAGGTGTGGAGGGTGTGTGTGTGTGAGGGTGAGGTGTTGGAGGAGTCAGGTATGTGTTTGTGTGTGAGGGTGAGGTGTTGGAGGAGTGAGGTGTGTGTTTGTGTGCGAGGGTGAGGTGTTGGAGGAGTGAGGTGTGTGTTTGTGTGCGAGGGTGAGGTGTTGGAGGAGTCAGGTGTGTGTTTGTGTGCGAGGGTGAGGTGTTGGAGGAGTGAGGTGTGTGTTTGTGTGCGAGGGTGAGGTGTTGGAGGAGGGAGGTGTGTGTTTATGTGCAAGGGTGAGGTGTTGGAGGAGTCAGGTGTGTGTTTGTGTGTGTGGGTGAGGTGTTGGAGGAGTGAGGTGTGTGTTTGTGTGTGTGGGTGAGGTGTTGGAGGAGTGAGGGTGTGTGTGTGTGTGGGTGAGGTGTTGGAGGAGTGAGGTGTGTGTGAGGGTGAGGTGTTGGAGGAGTGAGGTGTGTGTGTGTGTGAGGGTGAGGTGTTGGAGGATTGAGGTGCTATTGTGTGGGAGGGTGAGGTGTTGGAGGAGTAGGTGTGTGTTTGTGTGCGAAGGTTGAGGTGTGTGTGTTTGTGTGCGAGGGTGAGGTGTTTGAGTGAGGGTGTGTGTTTGTGTGTGAGGGTGAGGTGTTGGAGTGAGGTGTGCGTTTGTGTGAGGGTGAGGTGTGGTTGGGAGGGGTGAGGTGTGTGTTTGTGTGCGAGAGGTGAGGTGTTGGAGGAGTGAGGTGTGTGGGGGGGGGGGTGAGGTGTGTGTTTGTGGAGGGTGAGGTGTTGGGGGGTGGGTGTGTGGTGTAGTGGGGGTGGGGGGGGGGGGGTTGGGGGGGGTGTGGAGGGTGTGTGTTTGGGGGGGGTGTTGGGGGTAGGTGTGTGGGGGGGTGGGGTGAGTGGGTACGTGTGTGAGGGTGAGGTGTTGGAGTGAGGTACGTGTGTGAGGGTGAGGTGTTGGAGGAGTGAGGTGTGTGTTTGTGTGCGAGGGTGAGGTGTTGTGAGTGAGGTACGTGTGTGAGGGTGAGGTGTTGGAGTGAGGTACGTGTGCGAGGGTGAGGTGTTGGAGTGAGGTACGTGTGTGAGGGTGAGGTGTTGGAGTGAGGTACGTGTGTGTGGGTGAGGTGTTGGAGTGAGAGTACGTGTGTGGAGGGTTAGGGTGTTGGAGGTGAGATACGTGTGTGAGGGTGAGGTTTTGGAGGAGTGAGGTGTGTGTTTGTGTGCGGCGAGGGTGAGGTGTTGGAGTGAGGTACGTGTGTGAGTGTGAGGTGTTGGAGTGAGGTATGTGTGTGAGGGTGAGGTGAAAGCAGGCGTACCAGGTCCATTTTGGAGTGGATGTGGGGGAGGGGTGGATCCCACCAGTCATGTTCAAAGTTTATCCTCCTGGAGGTGGAACAAAGAGACTCAGACTGGAGCTGCAACAGATTTATTACCAAAAATGTTGATTTTAAAAACAGCAGTCAGGTCCACCACAAAGCTCTGCTTCAGTTTCAGCAAAACAAACAAATGTAAAACACAAACAGCAGCAGCACGCCTCATAAAAAACCACCACACTTCACCAGAAAAGAAAACTCCAGAAAAGTCCCACTCTGATAGGAAAAGAATTCCGATCAAAGCAGGAAAAGTCATTTCATCTGAGTCGATCAGGTTGCTGGAGCCCAGAACCCACTGTTTATTTACATGTAAACATCAACCACCTCCATTCTGAACAAACAAACATGTCTCCGGTTTATTTACCACGTCTACCAATATGTAAAAGTTCAAATGTAAACAGTTTACAGTTCATAAAACCGCTTGATTTTTATAGCTGGAGAGTAAAAAACCTCCCATCAGCTGGATTTCACAGTTGCAGGAAAACATAAAATATTCCAACATTTCAGCAGGAAACAAAATATTCAAACATTTTAGCAGGAAAACTGGAAGTTTTCCAACATTTAAGCAGGAAACAAAATATTCAAACATTTTAGCAGGAAAACTGGAAATTTTCCAACATTTCAGCAGGAAACAAAATATTCAAACATTTTAGCAGGAAAACTGGAAATTTTCCAACATTTCAGCAGTAAACAAAATATTCAAACATTTTAGCAGGAAAACAGAAAATATTCCAACATTTCAGTTGGAAATCTTAAAATATTCCAACATTTTAGGGAGAAAACAAAATATTTCAACATTTTAGTGGGAAATCTTAACATATTCCAACTTTTCAGTGGGAAAACAGAAAATATTCCAAAATTTTGGCAGGAATACAGGAAATATGTCAACATTTTAGCAGAAAAACAGAAAATATTCCAACATTTTAGCAGGGAAATCTCAAAATATTGCAACATTTTAGTGGGAAAACAGAAAAAATTCCAACATTTTAGCAGTAAATCTCAACATATTGCAACATTTTAGTGGGAAAACAGAAAATATTCCAACATTTTAGCGGAAAAACAGAAAATATTCCAACATTTCAGTTGGAAAACAGAAAGTATTCCAACATTTTAGCGGGAAATCTCAAAATATTCCAACATTTTAGTGGGAAAACAGAAAATATTCCAACATTTTAGCGGGAAATCTCAAAATATTCCAACATTTCAGTGGGAAAACTGAAAATATTCCAACATTTTAGCGGAAAAACTAAAAATATTCCAACATTTCAGTGGGAAAACAGAAAATATTCCAACATTTTAGCGGGAAATCTCAAAATATTGCAACATTTTAGCAGAAAAACAGAAAATATTCCAACAGTTAAGTAGGAAAACAGAAAATATTCAAACATTTTAACAGGAAAACAGAAAATATGCCAAAATTTCAGAGGTCCTAGCTCAAAACTTCAAGTTTTGTCAACAGATAAAACATTCAGTAGAAGTCGGATGAAACATTCAGGGTCCACCCATTTCATTGTAAATTTAAGTGTCATGACAGATGCTCTGCTCTCCTGATGTCACATTGATGTGTTACTGCTGATGTCACCAGAGGGTTCTAGGACTGAGATGCGGATGTTGGAAATACGTTTCTACATAAATGTGACTTACAGTCCAGAAAAATGAGTGTTCACGTTTATCTTCAAGTTTCCCATAAAATCCAGGTCAGTGAACTCATCTTCACACGTTTATGTGTGTTAATGAGAAGGCACTCGGTCACTGAAACGTCTCATTTTGGTAGCGTCCTGTAAGTGCAGCACACTGCCTGTGTCCGTGTGCAGAGCAACGACGACAGCAACGCGCTCCACACACACCTGGAACACGGCAGGTGAGGCGACACGTCCACACACACACACACACCTGGAACACGGCAGGTGAGGCGACACGTCCACACACACACACACACACACACACACACACACACACACACACACACACACACACACACACACACACACACACACACACACACACACACACACGCCAACACACACACACACCTGGAACACGGCAGGTGTGGCGACACGTCCACACACACACACGCACCTGGAACACAGCAGGTGAGGCGACATGTCCACACACACGCCAACACACACACACACCTGGAACACGGCAGGTGTGGCGACACGTCCACACACACACACACACACACACTGCTTCCTCTTCACAGCCCCGCCTGTCCGTCACCTGAGGTCCAGCAGGTGGAGCTCCGAGTCTCTGACCACCACATGTTTACACACCTGGAAGGACAAGAGGGGGCGGGGCCACACTGGACAGGTGAGCAAAGCTACATCAGCTTCAACACATTCAGAGAAAAAGGGGAACGTTCTGTTGTGACTCAGCGGAACGTTCTGCCGTGACTCAGCGGAACGTTCTGCCGTGACTCAGCGAAACCTTCCGCCGTGACTCATCGAAACCTTCCGCCGTGACTCAGCGGAACGTCCGACCGTGACTCAGCGGAATGTTTTCCCGTGACTTAGTGGAACTTTCCCCCGTAACTCAGCAGAACGTTCTGCCGTGACTCAGCGGAACGTTCTGCCGTAACTCAGCGGAAGGTTCTGCCGTAACTCAGCGGAACGTTCTGCCATGACTTAGCGGAACGTTCTGCCGTAACTCAGCGGAACGTTCTGCCGTAACTCAGCGGAACTTTCCGCCGTGACTTAGCGGAACTTTCCGCCGTGACTCAGCGGAACGTTCTGCCGTGACTCAGCAGAACCTTCCGCTGTGACTTAGCAGAACGTTTTCCCGTGACTTAGCGGAACCTTCCCCCATGACTCAGCAGAACGTTCTGCCGTGACTCAGCAGAACCTTCCGCTGTGACTTAGCAGAACGTTTTCCCGTGACTTAGCGGAACCTTCCCCCATGACTCAGCAGAACGTTCTGCCGTGACTCAGCGGAACGTTCTGCCGTGACTCAGAGGAACTTCTGCCGTGACTCAGAGGAACGTTCTGCCGTGACTCAGCGGAATGTTCTGCCGTAACTCAGCGGAACGTTCTGCCGTGACTTAGCGGAACTTTCCGCCGTGACTCAGCGGAACGTTCCTCCGTGACTTAGCGAAACCTTCAGCCGTGACTCAGCGGAACGTTCTGCCGTGACTCAGCAGAACCTTCCGCCGTGACTCAGCGGAACGTTCCCCCGTAACTCAGCGGAACGTTCTGCCGTGACTCAGCGAAACCTTCCACCGTGACTCAGCAGAACTTTCCGCCGTGACTCAGCCGAACGTTCTGCCGTGACTCAGCAGAACCTTCCGCCGTGACTCAGCGGAACGTTCCCCCGTAACTCAGCGGAACGTTCCTCCGTGACTCAGCGGAATGTTTTCCCGTGACTTAGCGGAACTTTCCCCCGTAACTCAGCGGAACGTTCTGCCGTGACTCAGCGGAACATTCTGCCGTAACTCAGCGGAACGTTCTGCCGTAACTCAGCGGAACGTTCTGCCATGACATAGCGGAACGTTCTGCCGTAACTCAGCGGAACGTTCTGCCGTAACTCAGCGGAACTTTCCGCCGTGACTTAGCGGAACTTTCCGCCGTGACTCAGCGGAACGGTCTGCCGTGACTCAGCAGAACTTTCCGCTGTGACTCAGCGGAACGTTCCCCCGTGACTCAGCGGAACGTTCCTCCGTGACTTAGCGAAACCTTCCGCCGTGACTCAGCGGAACGTTCCGCCGTGACTCAGCAGAACCTTCCGCCGTGACTCAGCGGAACGTTCTGCCGTGACTCAGCAGAACCTTCCGCTGTGACTCAGCGGAACGTTCCGCCGTGACTCAGCGGAACGTTCCTCCGTGACTCAGCGGAACATTCCCCCGTGACTCAGCGGAACGTTCCTCCGTGACTTAGCGAAACCTTCCACCGTGACTCAGCGGAACGTTCCTCCGTGACTTAGCGAAACCTTCCGCCGTGACTCAGCGGAACGTTCCTCCGTGACTTAGCGAAACCTTCCGCCGTGACTCAGCGGAACGTTCTGCCGTGACTCAGGAACATCTGAGAAAGAACATCCTCACCGTGAACAGCGGCGGCTCCTTGGCGTGAGGATGGAAACCTTTGAGTCGGCATCCAGAAACGTCGGACATGCCGGCAGCCGTCAGCCTGAACACGCGCGTGCTGGAACACCACAGACAGAGCGGTCAGCTGAAAGGCATCATGGGAAACGAAGTCTACGTCTGGTTACGTACTCGTTGTGTTTGGGAGCGCAGACGACGGCGACGGCCTCCGGCAGCATCAGCTGGTACGAACAGTGAGTGTGGAGGTCGACGCTGGAGAGGAAGGCCGTCTGGGTCGGATGGGTCTGGACACACAGGGGTCAGAGGTCAGACACACACACACACACACAAACACGGGTCGGAGGTCAAACCTACATTAATCAATCAAACTTTATTTACATATACAGCACTTTCATACCAATAAAATGCAACACAAAGCTGTCATTGCACAATCTTGACTGTCTCTTTGCGTTTCCACAGACAAACACAACAGAGTGAGACCTCTGTCTTTCGTTCCTATCTCTGCCCCCTCGCATCTGTTGCTGGACCACAGAGACTGTTGCCATGGCGACATGAGCTCATGCAAATGAGGCAAGAGAACAACAAGGTCATTTTTCTGTCTGAGTCATGGAGTGTGTGTTCTGGTTTTTAACACTCTGTGGGGACCTCCCTGGTTAATGTACCACGGTTTCATCATATCATCTTAAAACCTGGACGTTCCGCTGATGTTCCACATCACTTATGCATAATGCTCCACTGACGTTCCACGACTTCTACACAACATTCCTCTGATGTTCCACATGCCTTCTCTATAATGTTCCACTGACGTTCCACATGACTTCTACACAACACCAGAAAGATAGTTAGTTTTAGTCACATTTTAGTAATTTCTGTATCTGATAGTTTTAGTCAGTTAGGCTATATTTAAAAAATAAAAAGAATAACTGGTCCCTAAGGAGGCCATGATGCAGTCACATTGGAGCTTATAGGTTTGTACAAATATATGAAAACAGAAAGAAAGACTATGTTCCATCGCAAATGAAGACAGGAGTTAGTGGTGACGAGAGTGCATTGTGTTGTCTCACTTCAAGCTGTATCGGCCCAAAGCCTACTACCAATTAAGCATATCAGGTGATGTGCATCTCTGTAATGAGAAGGGGTGTGGTCTAATGACATCATCACCCTGTATCAGGTGTATTAGGCAAACAGAGTTATTGGACAACTTAACAATAAACAAATATATCCCCATTTCAATGATTTATGTTCAGCAGGGAAACCAATATAACAGCTCAACATTCACAAATATACATTTCTGACATTCAAAAACCAAACAAAAACTAATCAGTGAGCAATATAGCCACCTTTCTGGAAAAAAATTCTGGAATGCGCTGCTAGGTAGCTGCAATTTGTGATAGCTCTCCCTTAACTTTTGTGTTTTTTTCAAATATAGTTGTCTTTTTTATCGACATTATTCGTCAGATTAGGTTTTTCTTGGAGGATTTTTATGCTGGTTCAACATTGCGTGCAGCAGCAACTACAGCCTCCCAGACACTGTTCAGAGAGGTGGACTGTTTTCCCTCCTTGTAAATCTCATTTGATGAGGGACCACAGGTTCTCTATGGGGTTCAGATCAGGTGAACAAGGAGGCCATGCCATTAGTTTTTCTTCTTTAAGACCCTTTCTTGCAGCCACGCTGTGGAGTACTTGGATGCGTGTGATGGAGCGTTGTCCTGCATGAAAATCAGGTTTTTCTTGAAGGATGCGGACTTCTTCCTGTACCATTGCTTGAAGAAGGTGTCTTCCAGAAACTGGCAGTAGGACTGGGAGTTGAGCTTGACTCCATCCTCAACCCGAAAAGGCCCCACAAGCTCATCTTTGATAATAGCAGCCCATACCAGTACCCCACCTCCACCTTGCTGGCGTCTGAGTGGGACTGGAGCTCTCTGGCCTTTACCGATCCAGCCACGGGCCCATCCATCTGGCCCATACCAGTACCCCACCTCCACCTTGCTGGCGTCTGAGTGGGACTGGAGCTCTCTGGCCTTTACCGATCCAGCCACGGGCCCATCCATCTGGCCCATACCAGTACCCCACCTCCACCTTGCTGGCGTCTGAGTGGGACTGGAGCTCTCTGGCCTTAACCGATCCAGCCACGGGCCCATCCATCTGGCCCATACCAGTACCCCACCCTCCACCTTGCTGGCGTCTGAGTGGGACTGGAGCTCTCTGGCCTTTACCGATCCAGCCACGGGCCCATCCATCTGGCCCATACCAGTACCCCACCTCCACCTTGCTGGTGTCTGAGTGGGACTGGAGCTCTCTGGCCTTTACCGATCCAGCCACGGGCCCATCCATCTGGCCCATACCAGTACCCCACCTCCACCTTGCTGGCGTCTGAGTGGGACTGGAGCTCTCTGGCCTTTACCGATCCAGCCACGGGCCCATCCATCTGGCCCATCAAGACTCACTCTCATTTCATCAGTCCATAAAACCTTAGAAAAATCAGTCTGAGATATTTCTTGGCCCAGTCTTGACGTTCCAGCTCGTGTGTCTTGTTCAGTGGTGGTGGTTTTTCAGCCTTTCTTACCTTGGCCATGTCTCTGAGTATTGCACACCTTGTGCTTTTGGGCACTCCAGTGATGTTGCAGCTCTGAAATATGGCAAAACTGCTGGCAAGTGGCATCTTGGCAGCTGCACGCTTGACTTTTCTCAGTTCATGGGCAGTTATTTTGCGTCTTGGTTTTTCCACGTTTCTTGAGACCCTGTTGACTGTTTTGAATGAAACGCTTGATTGTTGGATGATAACGCTTCAGAAGCTTGGACATTTTAAGAGTGCTGCATCACTCTGCAAGATATCTCACTATTTTTTACTTTTCTGAGCCTGTAAAGTCCCTCTATGACCCATTTTGCCAAAGGAAAGGAAGTTGTCTAACAATTCTGTTTGCCTAATAAACCTGATATAGGGTGATGATGTCATTAGACCACACCCCTTCTCATTACAGAGATGCACATCACCTGATATGCTTAATTGGTAGTAGGCTTTGGGCCAATACAGCTTGGAGTAAGACAACATGCATGAAGAGGATGATGTGGTCAAAATACTCATTTGCCTAATAATTCTGCACTACCTGTATAGGGCTGCAAATATCTTAAATTAATAGCCGTTGGGGAGTAGAAAGAGCCGGCTCTTCTTCGGGAGCTGAATCAAAAGAGCCGGTTCTCTGAAAAGAGCCAAACTTCCCACCGTTTCTGCGTGTCTGACCGCAGGTGTGAGCACCAGAGTCCTGCAGCAGTTGGGATCCCCGATGGTAACCCGCAAAACGCTGTTCAGCAGATAGAAATGACAAAGACTAATATCAGGGTTCGGGTGTGGGCGGATATTTCTGTGGTTCGGCGTCGCGGTGAGAATAAGTTTCTTTTTCATTGTACATGACGTGTTTTAAACATCAGGATGATTTCCAGCAGCAGAGACGCTGAAGTGAAGCAGGACGGAGAACACGGTTCCAACCAGGGTGATGATCTTTATGCAGGAACCTCTGAATCACAGAAATAAAGCTCCTACGGGGCAAAGTGACAGAGACGACGGTGAATTTAGGAAGTTAATGTGCGGCGTGCGGGTTTGACATGCAGGGTCGCGGTTCGTGGGTCTCGGTTCAGGCGGATGCGGGTCGGTAAACCTGCAGAACTCTGATGTGCACGCGGCTGCACGCGATGGTCGGCGTGCACGAACACGAGGAGGATGCAGCTACGTTTTGACACACAGATTAATGCAGAATAGGCGACATTTCCTACATCATGACGTCTGACAGACCAGAGGAACATTTTCCTCCAGTCTCGGCTCGTTGCATTTTAGTCGTCATGGAAACATGTTTAGCTCGTCATCGTCTCGTTATCGTCATGAAAAAAAGGGTGTCAACGAAATGATGTCATCATCGTTAATGAAAACAACACTGCATGCCACTAAAGTTCTACATGACGTTCCACGACTTCAATCCACATTAAAGTCAAACACGTCTCCAAAGCGCTGCTCGTACAGAACTTTCATAAGACGTTCCACATGACGTTCCACATGACGTTCCACATCACTTCTATGTAACTTTTACATGTTGTTCCACTAACCTTCTACATGATGTTCGACGTGACTTCTGCACGACATTCCACTTATGTTCTACGTCACTCTACAGATGTTCCACATGACTTCTGCATGACGTTCCACTCATGTTTCACGTGACTTCTACATGATGTTCCACCTTACTGCTACACAACGTTCCACGTTACTTCTACATGACAAAATTCCAGGTGATTTTTATGTGTCACCATCTACGTTAACTTCTACATAACGTTCCACGTAACGTTTGTAACGTCCAACGTTTTGTTTCTAGTTGACGTTCTACGTTACATTTTTAGTTGATGTTCTAAGTCTTGTTTCTACATAATGTTCTATGTCACGTTGCGACTTTCTACAATTATGTGACTTCCTACGTTTGTGTGAGGTTCTACGTTTAAGTGAGGCTCTACATTTTGTTTCTACTTGACATTCTATGTTACATTTTTTATTGATGTTCTAGTTATGACATTATACATTTTTATTGATGTTCTAAGTTACGACATTCTACATGACATTTCATTACATTACATTTCTGTGTGATGTTCTACTTTACGTTTCTACTTGATGTTCTAGGTTACATTCCTTAGTGATGTTCTAGGTTACATTCCTAAGTGATGTTCTACGAGACATTCCTCTTTGTAACGAGAAGATTCCAGAACCGGGCCATGACTGAACCCTGTAGGTGTGTGTGACGTGTGTGGTCATACGTGGATCCATCCCAGCGTCAGCAGGTTCTGTTGGTCCTGGAAACTGAAGAGTTCCTCTACGTTCTCCATGTCGCAGAAATCTGGCCCGGCTGACTGTTTCGGGATCACGACGTGAGTCAGAAGGAACTCGTTGTGTGTCTGTAGGTGAGAGACATTCGCAGGACAGCAGAGAGAGAGAGGCCGTCAGTGGGAGTCAGACCGGACGTGGGTCAGATCCGTTTGACGTTCCGTGTCGGAACTTGGCAGCAGACTCACCAGCCGACCGCAGAGAACCCCGCAGGTTTCGATCCCTCTGGCCGTGTTGGCGTCGGCCAGCAGGAGGAAGCGATGGCTGAGATCTCGGGGAATCACCACCCGCCTCAGACCCTCCACCCGCTGACCTGCACACACATGTTCCTGACATCAGAACCGATGAGGCCGTAACGGAACGTTCCGCTGGTTGTCACGGTGATTCTCGCAAAGTATAAAACTGCAGGAAAACTGGAAGATGGATCAAAGTAATTCCTGGAGTGTTGAGCATCAGAATGAACACAGAATGTTAATCTGAACGCTTTTATTTCAGCCGAAGAGACCTGAACCGGACTGAACCAGAGAGAACCGGACTGAACCGGAGTGAACCAGAGAGAACCGGACTGAACCAGAGAGAACCGGACTGAACTGGAGTGAACCGGACTGAGCTGGACTGAACCAGAGAGAACCGGACTGAACCAGAGAGAACCGGACTGAACTGGAGTGAACCGGACTGAGCTGGACTGGACCAGAGAGAACCGGACTGAACCAGAGAGAACCGGACTGAACCGGACTGAACCAGAGAGAACCGGACTGGACCAGAGAGAACCGGACTGAACCAGACTGAACCAGAGAGAACCGGACTGAACCAGAGAGAACCGGACTGAACCGGACTGAACCAGAGAGAACCGGGATGAACCGGACTGAACTGGAGTGAACCGGACTGAGCTGGACAGGACTAGAGAGAACCAGACTGAACCAGAGAGAACCGGACTGGACCAGAGAGAACCAGACTGAGCTGGACTGAACCAGAGAGAACCGGACTGAACCAGAGAGAACCGGACTGAGCTGGACTGAACCAGAGAGAACCGGACTGAACTGGACTGAACCAGAGTGAACTGAAGTTGGCAACAAAGTGAAGTCAGGAAAAATTCCCACAGTTCAACGGGAAGTCGGCTAAAAACTCTGAGTTTGAATGTTTCTGAATATCTGGCAGAGTGAGACATCACTCTGGAAACAGGAAGTGTTTCCTGTTGGGAATTCTGGTAGAACGTTCCGGACTGATCTTCTTGACGTTCTACCACTTTATGGGGTTCTCTCAGAGCTGTGGGACTAGAACCTGGAGGGTTCTGATGCAATCTGTTTACTCACCATGTACTCCTGTCAGCGTGACAGTTGGCGGCCTGATGGCAGCAGGTCTGCTTCTGTTTGGCTCCGCCCCCTGGGATCGTACACCGTCTCTGATTGGCTGCTGGGAAAGGCAGGAGCCGTCCGTGACCTCAGGAACTTTGATCTCCACCTGCGCAAAAAACAACACTGTGATTTCAGCAGAACCCAGCAGAACCCAGCAGAACCCTGCAGCAGGAACACTCACCTTTAGCACCGCCTCCCCTCCTCTTTTATTGGCCAGCTCCTGGCGCCGCAGCTGGTCCTCAAAATAGCGGAACTGCTCGGACTCGATCTGCATGCGGCGCAGCGCTGCCACCCGCCGCTTCTCCTCCTCCAGGACACGCCTCCGGTCCTCGTCCAATAGGGAGAGGTGCTGCAGCTGCTGGCCACACCCATCCGCCTGGTTCTGAGGAGAAACACGGGTCACGGACCTGGGGGGCGGGGCCTTTCTAGGCTCACCTGATCAATAACTGATGAGTGAAGCTGAACTACAAAGTTTACCAGGTTCCCCTGAACTCACCGCGTAGACCAGGTTCCCCTAAACTCACCTCGTACACCAGCTTCCCCTGAACTCAGCGCGTAGACCGCGTTCCCCTGAACTCACCGCGTAGACCGCGTCCCCCTCAACTGACCGCGTAGACAAGTTTCCCCTGAACTCACCGCTTAGACCAGGTTCCCCTGAACTCACCACGTAGACTAGCTTCCCCTGAACTCACCGCGTAGACCAGGTTCCCCTGAACTCACCACGGAGACCAGTTTCCCCTGAACTCACAGCGTAGACCAGCTTCCCCTGAACTCACCGCGTAGACCAGGTTCCCCTGAACTCACCACGTAGACTAGCTTCCCCTGAACTCACCGCGTAGACCAGCTTCCCCTGAACTCACCACGTAGACTAGCTTTCCCTGAACTCACCGCGTAGACCAGGTTCCCCTGAACTCACCGCCTAGACTAGCTTCCCCTGAACTCACCACGTAGACTAGCTTCCCCTGAACTCACTGCGTAGACTAGCTTCCCCTGAACTCACCGCATAGACCAGGTTCCCCTTAACTCACCGCGTAGACCAGGTTCCCCTGAACTCACGGCGTAGACCAGGTTCCCCTGAACTCACGGCGTAGACCAGGTTCCCCTTAACTCACCGCATAGACCAGGTTCCCCTGAACTCACCGCGTAGACCGCGTTCCCCTGAACTCACCGCGTAGACCGCGTTCCCCTGAACTCACCGCGTAGATCGCGTTCCCCTGAACTCACCGCGTAGACCGCGTTCCCGTGAACTCACGCGTAGACCAGGTTCCCCTGATCTCACCGTATGGACAAGGTTCCCCTGAACTCACTGCGTAAACCGCGTTCCCCTGAACTCACCGCGTAAACCAGGTTCTCCTGATCCCACCGCTTTCCCCTGAACTCACCGCGTAGACCAGCTTCCCCTGATCTCACCACATAGACCAGGTTCCCCTGATCTCACTGCATAGACCAGGTTCCCCTGATCTCACCGCATAGACCAGGTTCCCCTGAACTCACCGCGTATACCGCGTTCCCCTGAACTCGCCGCATAAACCAGGTTCCCCTGATCTCACCGCGTTCCCCTGAACTCACCGCATAAACCAGCTTCCCCTGAACTCACCGCGTAGACCGCGTTCCCCTGATCTCACCGCGTAGACCACGTTCCCGTGAACTCACGCGTAGACCAGGTTCCCCTGATCTCACCGTATAGACCAGCTTCCCCTGAACTCACCGCGTAGACCGCGTTCCCCTGAACTCACCGCGTATACCGCGTTCCCCTGAACTCACCGCGTAAACCAGGTTCCCCTGATCTCACCGCGTTCCCCTGAAGTCACCGCGTAGACCAGGTTCCCCTGAACTCACCGCGTAAAACAAGTTACCCTGATCTCACCGCGTTCCCCTGATCTCACCGCATAGACCAGGTTCCCCTGATCTCACCGCGTAAAACAAGTTC
This sequence comes from Atherinomorus stipes, assembly GCA_023101725.1. Lineage (NCBI taxonomy): Eukaryota > Metazoa > Chordata > Actinopteri > Atheriniformes > Atherinidae > Atherinomorus > Atherinomorus stipes. The sequence goes on from JALJCO010005319.1 coordinate 36,084, forward strand.
CCCTGATCTCACCGCGTTACCCTGAACTCACCGCGTAAACCAGGTTCCCCTGATCTCACCGCGTTCCCCTGAACTCACCGCGTAGACCAGGTTCCCCTGATCTCACCGCATGGACCAGGTTCCCCTGATCTCACCGCATAGACCAGGTTCCCCTGAACTCACCGCGTATACCGCGTTCCCCTGAACTCACCGCATAAACCAGGTTCCCCTGATCTCACCGCGTTCCCCTGAACTCACCGCGTAGACCAGGTTCCCCTGAACTCACCGCATAGACCAGCTTCACCTGAACTCACCGCGTAGACCGCGTCCCCCTCAACTGACCGCGTAGACCAGTTTCCCCTGAACTCACCGCGTAGACCAGGTTCCCCTGAACTCACCACGTAGACCGCGTCCCCCTCAACTGGCCGCGTAGACCAGTTTCCCCTGAACTCACCGCGTAGACCAGGTTCCCCTGAACTCACCACGTAGACTAGCTTCCCCTGAACTCACCGCGTAGACCAGGTTCCCCTGAACTCACCGCGTAGACCGCGTTCCCCTGAACTCACCGCGTAGACCAGGTTCCCCTGAACTCACCGCATAGACCAGCTTCCCTTGATCTAACCGCGTAGACCAGGGGTCTCATTTATAAACGTTGCTTACACACAAAATGGGGCCAGTTAACACGCAAAAGTTGTGATTTATAGAAAGCAAACTTGATGGGAAAATGCGTGGTCTACCACGTTAAAGGAGTGATGTCATAGCAGTTAAAAACTAGTTTATGTTGTTGGCATTACTGCATATGTAAATACTCCAAAGAAAAAAACGGCATTTTTTACAGCGGAGTATTGTTTTGAAACGCCAGACCTCACTTCCTCAGTAATACAGTTGGGTCCGGTGATGATATGGAGCTTTACCCGGAGACCACGTTGACTTCATTTTGATTGGCTACACCTTATTTGGCTATGACCTTATTTGGAGAATCTAGGTCAAGCTGCGGTCGGAGTTTGCTAAAGGCTAACTGCTAGCAACATGGCTCACTTCAGACAGTGAGCTATGTTTATCAGAGAAGACAGCATTTAGAAAATAAATAAACTTACAGGTAATGACAAGGTTGTGGCCCCCTCCCTCAGTGTTGCTGCAAAAGTTTTCTTTTAAATCCATTTGTTTGAAAATCCAGACCTGACTGCACAGAAGTTACTACTAGCTCCATACACGAAGCTGAATCAGACAGGGAGGGGGGGGGGGGAGCGGACGGTGCATAAACCGTTAGGAGAGAGAGAGGGGGGGCGCTGTTTACTTGATAGTGTGCTCTTATTGGAGCAATTAAATTACGTAGAATGATAGAACTACGTAGAATGATAGCCTGCTGTCTGATTCAACTGTTTCTGAGCAGAGAGACAAAGCTGACAGACCATAAACAGGAACTTTGATTCTCACTCTGGACATTCACATGACCTCATCAGTGCACAACAGATCATATTGACACCCAAAACCCCAGAAAAGTTAAATTTGATGTCATGGCACCTTTAACTCTAAGCCATGCTTCGCTGGTTCTGGTCTCTCACGTTAACTCTGAGCCATGCTACGCTGGTTCTGGTCTCTCACGTTAACTCTGAGCCATGCTACACTGGTTCTGGTCTCTCACGTTAACTCTGAGCCATGCTACGCTGGTTCTGGTCTCTCACGTTAACTCTGACTCATGCTACGCTGGTTCTGATCTCTAACGTTAACTCTGACCTATGCTACGCTGGTTCTGGTCTTTCACGTTAACTCTGACCTATGCTACGCTGGTTCTGGTCTCTCACGTTAACTCTGAGCCATGCTACACTGGTTCTGGTCTCTCACATTAACTCTTAGCCATACTACACTGGTTCTGGTCTCTCACGTTAACTCTTAGCCATGCTACGCTGGTTCTGGTCTCTCACGTAAACCGTGACCCTTGCTACACTGATTCTGGTCTCTCACGTTAACTCTGACCCATACTACACTGGTTCTGGTCTCTCACGTTAACTCTTAGCCATGCTACGCTGGTTCTGGTCTCTCACGTAAACCGTGACCCTTGCTACACTGGTTCTGGTCTCTCACGTTAACTCTGACCCATGCTACGCTGGTTCTGGTCTCTCACGTTAACTCTGAGCCATGCTACACTGGTTCTGGTCTCTCACGTTAACTCTTAGCCATGCTATGCTGGTTCTGGTCTCTCACGTTAACTCTGACCCATACTACACTGGTTCTGGTCTCTCACGTTTACTCTTAGCCATGCTACGTTGGTTCTGGTCTATCACGTTAACTCTGACCCATACTACGCTGGTTCTGGTCTCTCACGTTAACTCTGAGCCATGCTACACTGGTTCTGGTCTCTCACGTTAACTCTGAGCCATGCTACACTGGTTCTGGTCTCTCACGTTAACTCTGAGCCATGCTACGCTGGTCTCTCACGTTAACTCTGAGCCATGCTACGCTGGTTCTGGTCTCTCACTTTTAACTCTGACCCATACTACGCTGGTTCTGGTCTCTCATGTTAACTCTGGCCTATGCTACGCCGGCTCTGGTCTCTCACGTTAACTCTGAGCCATGCTACGCTGGTTCTGGTCTCTCACGTTAACTCTGAACCATGCTACGCTGGTTCTGGTCTCTCACATTAACTCTGAGCCATGCTACACTGGTTCTGGTCTCTCATGTTAACTCTGAGCCATGCTATGCTGGTTCTGGTCTCTCACGTTAACTCTGAGCCATGCTACGCTGGTTCTGATCTCTCATGTTAACTCTGACTCATGCTACGCTGGTTCTGGTCTCTCACGTTAACTCTGACTCATGCTACGCTGGTTCTGGTCTCTCACGTTAACTCTGACCCATGCTACGCTGGTTCTGGTCTCTCACGTTAACTCTGAGCCATGCTACGCTGGTTCTGGTCTCTCACGTTAACTCTGACCCATGCTACACTGGTTCTGGTCTCTCACGTTAACTCTGAGCCATGCTACGCTGGTTCTGGTCTCCCACGTTAACTCTGAGCCATGCTACGCTGGTTCTGGTCTCCCACGTTAACTCTGAGCCATGCTACGCTGGTTCTGGTCTCTCACGTTAACTCTTAGCCATGCTACGCTGGTTCTGGTCTCCCACGTTAACTCTGAGCCATGCTACGCTGGTTCTGGTCTCCCACGTTAACTCTGAGCCATGCTACGCTGGTTCTGGTCTCCCACGTTAACTCTGAGCCATGCTACGCTGGTTCTGGTCTCTCACGTTAACTCTGACCCATGCTACACTGGTTCTGGTCTCTCACGTTAACTCTGAGCCATGCTACGCTGGTTCTGGTCTCCCACGTTAACTCTGACTCATGCTACGCTGGTTCTGGTCTCTCACGTTAACTCTGACCCATGCTACGCTGGTTCTGGTCTCTCACGTTAACTCTTAGCCATGCTACGCTGGTTCTGGTCTCTCACGTTAACTCTTAGCCATGCTACGCTGGTTCTGGTCTCTCACGTTAACTCTGAGCCATGCTACGCTGGTTCTGGTCTCCCACGTTAACTCTGAGCCATGCTACGCTGGTTCTGGTCTCCCACGTTAACTCTGAGCCATGCTACGCTGGTTCTGGTCTCTCACGTTAACTCTGAACCATGCTACTAAATACATTTTGGCGTACGGAAACTTTTGGCTTTGGGGGTAAGTATACTTTCAGTAAATGTCCTATGCACATTTTTATAAATGAGACCCCTGGTTCCCCTGAATTCAACGTGTACACAGAGTTCCCCTGAGCCTACCGCACTGCCGCTTACCGCGCTCCCCTAAACTCACCACGTAGACCAGGTTTTCCTGAACTCACCGCAAAGACCAGGTTCCCCTGAGCTTACCGCGTAGACCACGTTCCTCTGAACTGCGGATGGACCGGCTAGCATAAACCCCGACCCTGATCGGATTGTCACATAAAACTGTGACCGGAGCAGAACTGGTCTGACCTGGACCCTCAGGAACTCGCTGTGTTCCCGGCCGTACTTCTCCTGGAGACGTCGCTTCAGCTCGTCCTTCCGGGGAAAGGCCACTTCCTGGAGCTTCTGCAGAGAGAGGGAACATGAGGAGGACTGGACCTGGACTTCAGAGGTCTGAGGAAGGTCTGAGGAAGGTCTGGGAAGTCTGCGAGTTCTGAGGATGTCTATGAGGTCTGGGAGAACTAGTAGGTCTGGGAGATCTAGTCTAGGTGGTTTACAGAGTCCAGTCGGTCTAGGAAGTCCAGTGGTCTAGGAGGTCTAGGAAGTCTAGGAAGTCCAGTGGTCTATAAGGTCTAGAAAGTCCAGGAGGTCTAGAAGGTCCAGGAGGTTGAGTAAGTCTACGAGGTCCAGTAGTTCTTTCTGAGGTCTGTGAGGTCTAGGCGGTCCAGCAGGTCTACCTTCATGATGAGCTGCTTCTCTGGGACGGAGGAACTCTGCTGGTAGTCTCGGTGACTCGGCAGTTTCTCCACAAACAGCCTGAAGACAGAGGAAGCAGCAAGTGAGACAAGCCCCGCCCCCGCCCCCACCCCCTCCCCCGCCCTGCCACCGGCCTCACGTGATGAACTTGGTGTAGAGCACATAGGCGTTCTCCAGGCTGCCCTCCTCCAGATAGACGGCAGCCATGCGCTCCATCTCCACGCCTGAGCGGAAGTAGCGGCGCGGCTCCACGTCCTGGTTGATCTCCACGCTGCAGCCCATCTTCCCCAGAGCCCGGATCCGCTCGGCCGCCGTCAGGGACACGTCCGTGTAATCCGGCTCCGCCGCCAGCTTCTTCTGCACACACACAAACTCGGTTACCACGGTAACCGGCCAGAACCACGTCACAGCCACACAGTCTGTCACCACGGTAACCAGCCAGGAACACGTCACAGCCACACAGTCTGTCACCACGGTAACCAGCCAGGAACACGTCACAGCCACACAGTCTGTCACCACGGTAACCAGCCAGGAACACGTCACAGCCATACAGTCTGTCACCACGGTAACCAGCCAGGAACACATCACAGTCTGTCACCACGGTAACCAGCCAGGAACAAGTCACAGCCATTCAGTCTGTCACCACGGTAACCAGCCAGGAACACATCACAGTCTGTCACCACGGTAACCAGCCATGCACATCACAGCCACACAGTCTGTCACCACAGTAACCAGCCAGGCACATCACAGCCATACAGTCTGTCACCACGGTAACCAGCCAGGAACACGTCACAGCCACACAGTCCGTCACCACGGTAACCAGCCAGGCACATCACAGCCATACAGTCTGTCACCACGGTAACCAGCCAGGAACACATCACAGCCATCCCCACAGTCTGTCACCACGGTAACCAGCCAGGCACATCACAGCCATACAGTCTGTCACCACGGTAACCAGCCAGGAACACATCACAGCCACACAGTCTGTCACCACGGTAACCAGCCAGGAACACGTCACAGCCATACAGTCCATCACCACGGTAACCAGCCAGGAACACATCACAGCCACACAGTCTGTCACCACGGTAACCATCCAGGAACACGTCACAGTCTGTCACCACGGTAACCAGCCAGGAACACATCACAGCCACACAGTCTGTCACCACGGTAACCATCCAGGAACACGTCACAGCCATACAGTCTGTCACCACGGTAACCAGCCAGGCACATTACAGCCATACAGTCTGTCACCACGGTAACCAGCCAGTAACACGTCACAGCCATACAGTCTGTCACCACGGTAACCAGCCAGGAACACGTCACAGCCATAATGTCCGTCACCACGGTAACCAACCAGGAACACATCACAGCCACACAGTCTGTCACCACGGTAACCAGCCAGGAACACATCACAGCCACACAGTCTGTCACCGCGGTAACCAGCCAGGAACACATCACAGCCACACAGTCTGTCACCGCGGTAACCAGCCAGGAACACATCACAGCCACACAGTCTGTCACCACGGCAACCAGCCAGGAACACGTCACAGCCATACAGTCTGTAACCATGGTAACCAGCCAGGAACACGTCACAGCCATACAGTCTGTAACCATGGTAACCAGCATGGAACACGTGACAGCCATGGTCCTGGATCTGGTCCTCTGGACCCAAACTGACTAAACTAACTCAGACAAGGGATGGGCGATATGGACTTAATTATGAATCACGATAATTTTATCATGATAATAATCATGATAATGATAAGCTCCAATAAAAAAATATCAGTCCTATCTTTTGTATAATAAATCTATACCTATGCTCCGACTTGAGCCCTAACGTAGTAGTAGAGGCCACTAAACTACATCAATTAAGTTCAAGTAGTACAACTGTATTGCAAAACTAAGTCTGAAATATGAAAACAAATTTTACATTTATTCAAACGGTGCAAACAACAAAATAAAGAAATAAATAAAAATCTAACTTTATTTACAACAAGATAAATTGAATTTATCATTTTTATCGTGAGATGACAAATCATCACCGTGGGGAATTTCTTTGACAATAAATTGCACATGATAACATATCCCCATCCCTAACTCAGACTGACCTAAACTAACTCAGACTGACCTAAACTAACTCAGACTGACCTAAACTAACTCAGACTGACCTAAACTCACCCAGACTGACCTAAACTCACCCATACCGACATAAACTAACCCATACTGACAAAACTAACTCGGAGTGACCTAAACTGACCCAAACTAACATAAACTAACCCAGACCAATCTGAACTAACCCAGACTGACATAAACTAACCCAGACTGACCTAAAATTACCCACACTGACCTAAACTAATCTAAACTGACATAAACTAACCCAGACTTAACTAAACTAACCCAGCAACCTCCCAGGAGGACCTGGACAGAGACAGAACCTGAACCTGAACCCGGACTGAGCTGGAACCTGAACCAGGACCTGGACAGAGACAGAACCTGAACCAGGACCTGGACTGAGACAGAACCTGAACCAGGACCCGGACTGAGACAGAACCTGAACCAGGACCTGGACTGAGACAGAACCTGAACCAGGACCTGGACTGGGCTGGAACCTGAACCAGGACCTGGACTGGGCTGGAACCTGAACCAGGACCTGGACTGAGACAGAACCTGAACCAGGACCTGGATAATCTCAGATGGTGAAACCAGAACTCACCAGCATGTTTAAGCTGAAGCCGTGCTCCATCCTGTGTGTGTGTGTGTGTGAGAGAGAGAGAGAGAGAGAGAGAGAGAGAGAGAGAGAGAGAGTGTGTCACTGCTCGTCCCACGGCCACCTCGTCCATCTGCTTCCTCCCATGATGCTTCACTGCAGGGACACAGAGACAAGATGTCAGGACACAACCAGGAATCCTCCTTTAACTGGGGATTCTTCATCACGACCATCATCATCATCATTGCCACAGATGCTCGTCCTGTTACCACGGCAACCAGCAGCTAAGGTTCCAGTGAGTCACCCACTTTAACAGCAAGAAGGAGAGTGTGACTTTCTCTGATTCACTCTGTCACCATGGCAACAGGTGCTCCCAGAACCAGGAGTCCACGCCAGACCGGGGACTCCACAGAACAGTTTCTGGCCCTGAGGATGGTCCGGTTTCAGGTCTTTCAGGGTCGTTATCAGGACCAGTTCAGAAAAACCAGTGGGTCCACCTGAACCTCGGAGGAAGTCTGGGCGGGGTCCTGGCAGACCCACAGAACCAGTTCATCAGGTCCACCATAGGTCCTGCATGAACCAGGACCAGATCACAGAGGTGAGGAGGATCATGACGCGGTTCTGAGATCCAGCAGCTGGATCGGACCTCCTGGTTCCACCCCAGGCTCAGTCTGTCTTACCTCAGAACCTCCATGGAGACTGAGCCGGTTCTGGAACCCTCTTTAGCGCCAAGTCCTGATCAAAGTCCTGACCCAAGTCCTGATCAAAGTCCTGACCCAAGTCCTGATCAAAGTCCTGACCCAGTTCTGATCAAAGTCCTGATCAAAGTCCTGACCCAAGTCCTGATCAAAGTCCTGACCCAGTTCTGATCAAAGTCCTGATCAAAGTCCTGACCCAGTTCTGATCAAAGTCCTGATCAAAGTCCTGACCCAGTTCTGATCAAAGTCCTGACCAAGTCCTGATCAAAGTCCTGACCCAGTTCTGATCAAAGTCCTGATCAAAGTCCTGATCAAAGTCCTGACCCAAGTCCTGACCCAAGTCCTGATCAAAGTCCTGACCCAAGTCCTGATCAAAGTCCTGACCAAGTCCTGACCCAAGTCCTGATCAAAGTCCTGACCCAGGTTCTGACCCAAGTCCTGATCAAAGTCCTGACCCAAGTCCTGACCAAGTCCTGATCGAAGTCCTGACCAAGTCCTGACCCTAGTCCTGATCAAAGTCCTGACCAAGTTCTGACCCTAGTCCTGATCAAAGTCCTGACCCAAGTCCTGATCAAAGTCCTTACCCAGGTCCTGACCCAAGTCCTGATCAAAGTCCTGATCAAAGTCCTGACCCAAGTCCTCACCCAGGTCCTGATCAAAGTCCTGACCCAAGTCCTGATCAAAGTCCTGACCAAGTTCTGACCCTAGTCCTGATCAAAGTCCTGACCCAAGTCCTGATCAAAGTCCTGACCCAAGTCCTGATCAAAGTCCTGACCCAGTTCTGATCAAAGTCCTGATCAAAGTCCTGATCAAAGTCCTGACCCAAGTCCTGACCCAAGTCCTGATCAAAGTCCTGACCCAAGTCCTGATCAAAGTCCTGACCAAGTCCTGACCCAAGTCCTGATCAAAGTCCTGACCCAGGTTCTGACCCAAGTCCTGATCAAAGTCCTGACCCAAGTCCTGACCAAGTCCTGATCGAAGTCCTGACCAAGTCCTGACCCTAGTCCTGATCAAAGTCCTGACCAAGTTCTGACCCAGGTCCTGATCAAAGTCCTGACCCAAGTCCTGATCAAAGTCCTTACCCAGGTCCTGACCCAAGTCCTGATCAAAGTCCTGACCCAAGTCCTCACCCAGGTCCTGATCAAAGTCCTGACCCAAGTCCTGATCAAAGTCCTGACCAAGTTCTGACCCTAGTCCTGATCAAAGTCCTGACCAAGTCCTGATCAAAGTCCTGACCCAAGTCCTGATCAAAGTCCTGACCCAAGTCCTGACCCAGGTCCTGATCAAAGTCCTGACCCAAGTCCTGATCAAAGTCCTGACCAAGTCCTGATCAAAGTCCTGACCCAGTTCTGATCAAAGTCCTGACCTAAGTCCTGATCAAAGTCCTGACCAAGTTCTGACCCTAGTCCTGATCAAAGTCCTGACCCAAGTCCTGATCAAAGTCCTGACCCAAGTCCTGACCCAGGTCCTGATCAAAGTCCTGACCCAAGTCCTGATCAAAGTCCTGACCAAGTCCTGATCAAAGTCCTGACCAAGTCCTGATCAAAGTCCTGACCCAGGTCCTGATCAAAGTCCTGACCCAAGTCCTGACCCAGGTCCTGATCAAAGTCCTGACCCAAGTCCTGATCAAAGCCCTGACCCAGTTCTGATCAAAGTCCTGACCCAAGTCCTGATCAAAGTCCTGACCCAAGTCCTGACCCAGGTCCTGATCAAAGTCCTGACCCAAGTCCTGATCAAAGTCCTGACCCAAGTCCTGATCAAAGTCCTGACCAAGTCCTGATCAAAGTCCTGACCCAAGTCCTGATCAAAGTCCTGACCCAGTTCTGATCAAAGTCCTGACCCAAGTCCTGATCAAAGTCCTGACCCAAGTCCTGATCAAAGCCCTGACCCAGGTCCTGGTCAAAGTCCTGACCCAGTTCCGACCCAAGTCCTGACCCAAGTCCTGATCAAAGTCCTGACCCAGTTCCGACCCAAGTCCTGATCAAAGTCCTGACCCAGTTCTGACCCAAGTCCTGATCAAAGTCCAGACCCAAGTCCTGATCAAAGTCCGGACCCAGATCTGACCCAAGTCCTGATCAAAGTCCAGACCCAAGTCCTGATCAAAGTCCGGACCCAGATCTGACCCAAGTCCTGATCAAAGTCCGGACCTTGTCCTTATCCAGTTCTGCTACCTGGACCATTCCGGTCTTTGTTCAGGAACCTGTGGCTGGAATTTTCCATCACGTCATGACGTCATCCTGAACAGATGCTGCTGTCAATCAAACACGATCAACCAGCTGATCAGTTCATCATGACATCATCAAAGATCAATCAATCTGATCAGAAGGATCAGAGGCGGAGACAGAAACCTGGAAGTTTCCATGTCAGTCCAGAAACCTGCTCCAAACTCAAATCACCTCACCTAAAAACTCCTGGAAACACCTGGAATTCAGCTGAACGTTTCAGGTGATCTCAGGACTCTTCATGTTCAGCATCCTTGAGGACTACACCTGGACCAGGACCAGGACCAGGACCAGATCATGACCAGGACCAGGATTCAGATCGACCTGATCAACATTTCTTTGTCACGTGACTGCTTCTGCTTTTGTTTTGAAATTGAGATAGATAAATAAATCCAAACAGCTGGGAACAGGAAATCCCAGATCAGCTGATCAGACATAAACACTGTCAGTCAATAAATCAATAAATCGATCGATCAGTGATCTGCTTTTTCCTCATTTTGCTGAAGCGGAGAGAAAACTCGCTGCACTGCTCCTTTAACTAGATGTAAAGGGTTAATCGCAGATTAAAACCAGTCGGACCTGTTGGTTCCGGGTCTCCTACGACCCACATGAGCGGAACCAGAAAGGACGGAGTCGGTTCCGCCCGGTTCGGACGGAACGTTCCGGTTCTGAGCGGAGGGATTTACCGGCTCGTCGTCGCTGTTCTGTCCGCGGACCGTCGGCATCCCGCGGCCACAGGTGGAGCCCAGAGGCGGGATGTGGGTCCAGACCCCTAAAGGCACGCGGACCCGGTCCACTGTGGCTCCTGTCCCCAGCCGAGACGGAACCGGGTTAAAATGGGTGAAAGGTCCAGAGGTTCCGAACTGCTGACTGCCGATGGTGGCCGCGAAGATCGTCTCTGTACGAGGACGGCTCACTCCTACTTCCGGTATCCAGCAGCGGACCGGACTTGTGTGCACATGCGCACCACCAGTTCTACAGACACCATCAGTAAGATGTCTCACTTCGATGGAGAGTTCAAAAAACTTTTTTTTTTAAGCGTTTCAGTTCTTTATATTTAAATAAAATGAATCATATACAATGTTTTATTGATACTTTATTATTAATGTATGAATAAATAAATGCTTTTATTTTTGTATGTGTACGTAGCGCTGAGTTTTATTTATTTTATTTTATTTTTTTATCAAAATAAAATTTTTTCCTCACAACCACTTCCGAGGCTTTTATTTGGGGACGGAATGCCGGAAGTGTTCTCTGTGACGTTTCCAGGTGTGCCGCAGGTGTGTTCCCGCCGTCATGGGGCTGGTTTACTCGGAGGTAAGAACAATTCTGTTTTCCGGACCGAACTGGGTTCGAACCGGGAACTGACGCGACAACGGTCAGAACCACTTCCGGTCTCAGAAGGCCGTCCACGAGCCGCGTTTCTGTCGCAGCCTCGCGAGAAAAACGAACCAACAGCAGAGACGAGACGTCACGCGATCGTGTCCACAGAAGGAGTGGAAAATTCCAGAAATGTCCATCAGAGTAGATATGGACAGTAACCAGGACATGTCCATCAGAGTAGACATGGACAGTAACCGGGACATGTCCATCAGTGTAGACATGGACAGTAACCAGTAAATGTCCACCAGTGTAGACATGGACAGTTACCGGGACATGTCCATCAGAGTAGACATGGACAGTAACCAGGACATGTCCATCAGTATAGACATGGACAGTAACCGGGACATGTCCATCAGTGTAGACATGGACGTTACCAGGACATGTCCATCAGTATAGACATGGACAGTAGCCGGGACATGTCCATCAGTGTATACATGGACTTTACCGGGACATGTCCATCAGTGTAGACATGGACAGTAACCGGGACATGTCCATCAGTATAGACATGGACAGTAACCGGGACAATCCATCAGTGTAGACATGGACGTTACCAGGACATGTCCATCAGTATAGACATGGACAGTAACCGGGACTTGTCCATCAGAGTAGATATGGACAGTAACCAGGACATGTCCATTAGTGTATACATGGACTTTACCGAGACATGTCAATCAGTGTAGACATGGACAGTAACCGGGACATGTCCATCAGTGTAGACATGGACAGTTACCGGGTCATGTCCATCAGAGTAGACATGGACAGTAACCGGGTCATGTCCATCAGAGTAGTAATGGACAGTTACCGGGACATGTCCACCAGTGTAGACATGGACAGTTACCGGGACATGTCCATCAGAGTATACATGGACTTTACGGGGACATGTCCATCAGTGTAGACATGGACAGTTACCGGGACATGTCCATCAGTGTATACACGGACAGTTACCGGGACATGTCCATCAGTATAGACATGGACGTTACCAGGACATGTCCATCAGTGTAGACATGGACAGTAGCCGGGACATGTCCATCAGTGTATACATGGACTTTACCGGGACATGTCCATCAGTGTAGACATGGACAGTAACCGCGACATGTCCATTAGTATAGACATGGACAGTAACCGGGACATGTCCATCAGTGCAGACATGGACGTTACCAGGACATGTCCATCAGTATAGACATGGACAGTAGCCGGGACATGTCCATCAGTGTATACATGGACTTTACCGGGACATGTCCATCAGTGTAGACATGGACAGTAACCGGGACATGTCCATCAGTGTAGACATGGACGTTACCAGGACATGTCCATCAGTATAGACATGGACAGTAACCGGGACATGTCCATCAGAGTAGATATGGACAGTAACCAGGACATGTGCATTAGTGTATACATGGACTTTACCGGGACATGTCCATCAGTGTAGACATGGACCGTTCCTGGGTCATGTCCATCAGTATAGACATGGACAATAGCCGGGACATGTCCATCAGTGTAGACATGGACAGTTACTGGGACATGTCCATCAGTGTATACACGGAGAGTTACTGGGACATGTACACCAGTGTATACATGGACAATAACCGGGACTTGTCCATCAGTGTAGACATGGACAGTTACCGGGACATGTCCATCAGTGTATACATGGACAGTAACCGGGACATGTCCATCAGTGTAGACATGGACAGTTACCGGGACATGTCCACCAGGGTAGACATGGACAGTTACCGGGTCATGTCCATCAGTATAGACATGGACAGTAACCGGGTCATGTCCATCAGAGTAGACATGGACAGTTACCGGGACATGTCCACCAGTGTAGACATGGACAGTAACCGGGTCATGTCCATCAGAGTAGATATGGACAGTTACCAGGACATGTCCATCAGTATAGACATGGACAGTAACCGAGACATTTCCATCAGTGTAGACATGGACAGTTACTGGGACATGTCCATCAGTGTAGACATGGACAGTTACCAGGACATGTCCATCAGTGTATACACGGACAGTTACCGGGGACATGTCCACCAGGTTATACATGGACATTAACCGGGACTTGTCCACCAGTGTAGACATGAGCAGTAACCGGGACATGTCCATCAGTGTATACATGGACAGTTACCCGGACATGTCCATCAGTGTAGACATGGACAGTTACCGGGACATGTCCACCAGTGTAGACATGGACAGTTACCGGGTCATGTCCATCAGTATAGACATGGACAGTAACCGGGTCATGTCCATCAGAGTAGACATGGACAGCTACCGGGACATGTCACCCAGTGTAGACATGGACAGTAACGGGTCATGTCCATCAGAGTAGATATGGACAGTTACCGGGACATGTCCATCAGTATAGACATGGACAGTAACCGGGACATGTCCATCAGTATAGACATGGACGTTACCAGGACATGTCCATCAGTGTAGACATGGACAGTAACCGGGACATGTCCATCAGTATAGACATGGACAGTAACCGGGACATGTCCATCAGTGTAGACATGGATGTAACCGGGACATGTCCATCAGTATAGACATGGACAGTAACCGGGACATGTCCATCAGTGTAGACATGGACGTTACCAGGACATGTCCATCAGTATAGACATGGACAGTAGCCGGGACATGTCCATCAGTGTATACATGGACTTTACTGGGACATGTCCATCAGTGTAGACATGGACGGTAACCGGGACATGTCCATCAGTATAGACATGGACAGTAACCGGGACATGTCCATCAGTGTAGACATGGACGTTACCAGGACATGTCCATCAGTATAGACATGGACAGTAACCGGGACATGTCCATCAGTAAAGACATGGACAGTAACCGGGACAATCCATCAGTGTAGACATGGACGTTACCAGGACATGTCCATCAGTATAGACATGGACAGTAACCGGGACATGTCCATCAGAGTAGGTATGGACAGTAACCAGGACATGTCCATTAGTGTATACATGGACTTTACCGGGACATGTCCATCAGTGTAGACATGGACAGTTACCGGGACATGTCCATTAGTGTATACATGGACAGTAACCGGGACATGTCCATCAGTGTAGACATGGACAGTTACCGGGACATGTCCACCAGTGTAGACATGGACAGTTACCGGGTCATGTCCATCAGTATAGACATGGACAGTAACCGGGTCATGTCCATCAGAGTAGACATGGACAGTTACCGGGACATGTCCACCAGTGTAGACATGGACAGTAACCGGGTCATGTCCATCAGAGTAGATATGGAGAGTTACCGGGACATGTCCATCAGTATAGACATGGACAGTAACCGAGACATTTCCATCAGTGTAGACATGGACAGTTACTGGGACATGTCCATCAGTGTAGACATGGACAGTTACCAGGACATGTCCATCAGTGTATACACGGACAGTTACCGGGACATGTCCACCAGTGTATACATGGACATTAACCGGGACTTGTCCATGAGTGTAGACATGAGCAGTTACCGGGACATGTCCATCAGTGTATGCATGGACAGTTACCCGGACATGTCCATCAGTGTAGACATGGACAGTTACCGGGACATGTCCACCAGTGTAGACATGGACAGTTACCGGGTCATGTCCATCAGTTTAGACATGGACAGTAACCGGGTCATGTCCATCAGAGTAGACATGGACAGCTACCGGGACATGTCCACCAGTGTAGACATGGACAGTTACCGGGTCATGTCCATCAGTATAGACATGGACAGTAACCGGGTCATGTCCATCAGAGTAGATATGGACAGTTACCTGACATGTCCACCAGTGTAGACATGGACAGTAACCGGGTCATGTCCATCAGAGTAGATATGGACAGTTACCGGGACATGTCCATCAGTATAGACATGGACAGTAACCGGGACATGTCCATCAGTATAGACATGGACGTTACCGGGACAATCCATCAGTGTAGACATGGACGTTACCAGGACATGTCCATCAGTATAGACATGGACAGTAACCGGGACATGTCCATCAGAGTAGGTATGGACAGTAACCAGGACATGTCCATTAGTGTATACATGGACTTTACCGGGACATGTCCATCAGTGTAGACATGGACAGTTACCGGGACATGTCCATCAGTGTATACATGGACAGTAACCGGGACATGTCCATCAGTGTAGACATGGACAGTTACCGGGACATGTCCATCAGTATAGACATGGACAGTAGCCGGGACATGTCCATCAGTGTATACATGGACAGTAACCGGGACATGTCCATCAGTGTAGACATGGACGTTACCAGGACATGTCCATCAGTATAGACATGGACAGTAGCCGGGACATGTCCATCAGTGTATACATGGACTTTACTGGGACATGTCCATCAGTGTAGACATGGACAGTAACCGGGACATGTCCATCAGTAAAGACATGGACAGTAACCGGGACAATCCATCAGTGTAGACATGGACGTTACCAGGACATGTCCATCAGTATAGACATGGACAGTAGCCGGGACATGTCCATCAGTGTATACATGGACTTTACTGGGACATGTCCATCAGTGTAGACATGGACAGTAACCGGGTCATGTCCATCAGAGTAGATATGGACAGTTACCGGGACATGTCCATCAGTATAGACATGGACAGTAACAGAGACATTTCCATCAGTGTAGACATGGACAGTTACTGGGACATGTCCATCAGTATAGACATGGACAGTAGCCGGGACATGTCCATCAGTGTATACATGGACTTTACTGGGACATGTCCATCAGTGTAGACATGGACAGTAACCGGGACATGTCCATCAGTATAGACATGGACAGTAACCGGGACAATCCATCAGTGTAGACATGGACGTTACCAGGACATGTCCATCAGTATAGACATGGACAGTAACCGGGTCATGTCCATCAGAGTAGACATGGACAGCTACCAGGACATGTCCACCAGTGTAGACATGGACAGTAACCGGGTCATGTCCATCAGAGTAGATATGGACAGTTACCGGGACATGTCCATCAATATAGACATGGACAGTAACCGGGACATGTCCATCAGTATAGACATGGACGTTACCAGGACATGTCCATCAGTGTAGACATGGACAGTAGACGGGACATGTCCATCAATGTATACATGGACTTTACCAGGACATGTCCATCAGTGTAGACATGGACAGTAACCGGGACATGTCGATCAGTATAGACATGGACAGTAACCGGGAAATGTCCATCAGTGTAGACATGGACGTTACCAGGACATGTCCATCAGTATAGACATGGACAGTAGCCGGGACATGTCCATCAGTGTATACATGGACTTTACTGGGACATGTCCATCAGTGTAGACATGGACAGTAACCGGGACATGTCCATCAGTATAGACATGGACAGTAACCGGGACAATCCATCAGTGTAGACATGGACAGTTACCGGGACATGTCCATCAGTGTATACATGGACAGTAACCGGGACATGTCCATCAGTGTAGACATGGACAGTTACCGGGACATGTCCACCAGGGTAGACATGGACAGTTACCGGGTCATGTCCATCAGTATAGACATGGACAGTAACCGGGTCATGTCCATCAGAGTAGACATGGACAGTTACCGGGACATGTCCACCAGTGTAGACATGGACAGTAACCGGGTCATGTCCATCAGAGTAGATATGGACAGTTACCAGGACATGTCCATCAGTATAGACATGGACAGTAACCGAGACATTTCCATCAGTGTAGACATGGACAGTTACTGGGACATGTCCATCAGTGTAGACATGGACAGTTACCAGGACATGTCCATCAGTGTATACACGGACAGTTACCGGGACATGTCCACCAGGTTATACATGGACATTAACCGGGACTTGTCCACCAGTGTAGACATGAGCAGTAACCGGGACATGTCCATCAGTGTATACATGGACAGTTACCCGGACATGTCCATCAGTGTAGACATGGACAGTTACCGGGACATGTCCACCAGTGTAGACATGGACAGTTACCGGGTCATGTCCATCAGTATAGACATGGACAGTAACCGGGTCATGTCCATCAGAGTAGACATGGACAGCTACCGGGACATGTCACCCAGTGTAGACATGGACAGTAACCGGGTCATGTCCATCAGAGTAGATATGGACAGTTACCGGGACATGTCCATCAGTATAGACATGGACAGTAACCGGGACATGTCCATCAGTATAGACATGGACGTTACCAGGACATGTCCATCAGTGTAGACATGGACAGTAACCGGGACATGTCCATCAGTATAGACATGGACAGTAACCGGGACATGTCCATCAGTGTAGACATGGACGGTAACCGGGACATGTCCATCAGTATAGACATGGACAGTAACCGGGACATGTCCATCAGTGTAGACATGGACGTTACCAGGACATGTCCATCAGTATAGACATGGACAGTAGCCGGGACATGTCCATCAGTGTATACATGGACTTTACTGGGACATGTCCATCAGTGTAGACATGGACAGTAACCGGGACATGTCCATCAGTAAAGACATGGACAGTAACCGGGACAATCCATCAGTGTAGACATGGACGTTACCAGGACATGTCCATCAGTATAGACATGGACAGTAACCGGGACATGTCCATCAGAGAAGGTATGGACAGTAACCAGGACATGTCCATTAGTGTATACATGGACTTTACCGGGACATGTCCATCAGTGTAGACATGGACAGTTACCGGGACATGTCCATTAGTGTATACATGGACAGTAACCGGGACATGTCCATCAGTGTAGACATGGACAGTTACCGGGACATGTCCACCAGTGTAGACATGGACAGTTACCGGGTCATGTCCATCAGTATAGACATGGACAGTAACCGGGTCATGTCCATCAGAGTAGACATGGACAGTTACCGGGACATGTCCACCAGTGTAGACATGGACAGTAACCGGGTCATGTCCATCAGAGTAGATATGGACAGTTACCGGGACATGTCCATCAGTATAGACATGGACAGTAACCGAGACATTTCCATCAGTGTAGACATGGACAGTTACTGGGACATGTCCATCAGTGTAGACATGGACAGTTACCAGGACATGTCCATCAGTGTATACACGGACAGTTACTGGGACATGTCCACCAGTGTATACATGGACATTAACCGGGACTTGTCCATGAGTGTAGACATGAGCAGTTACCGGGACATGTCCATCAGTGTATGCATGGACAGTTACCCGGACATGTCCATCAGTGTAGACATGGACAGTTACCGGGACATGTCCACCAGTGTAGACATGGACAGTTACCGGGTCATGTCCATCAGTTTAGACATGGACAGTAACCGGGTCATGTCCATCAGAGTAGACATGGACAGCTACCGGGACATGTCCACCAGTGTAGACATGGACAGTTACCGGGTCATGTCCATCAGTATAGACATGGACAGTAACCGGGTCATGTCCATCAGAGTAGATATGGACAGTTACTGGGACATGTCCACCAGTGTATACATGGACATTAACCGGGACTTGTCCATGAGTGTAGACATGAGCAGTTACCGGGACATGTCCATCAGTGTATGCATGGACAGTTACCCGGACATGTCCATCAGTGTAGACATGGACAGTTACCGGGACATGTCCACCAGTGTAGACATGGACAGTTACCGGGTCATGTCCATCAGTTTAGACATGGACAGTAACCGGGTCATGTCCATCAGAGTGGACATGGACAGCTACCGGGACATGTCCACCAGTGTAGACATGGACAGTTACCGGGTCATGTCCATCAGTATAGACATGGACAGTAACCGGGACATGTCCATCAGTATAGACATGGACGTTACCGGGACAATCCATCAGTGTAGACATGGACGTTACCAGGACATGTCCATCAGTATAGACATGGACAGTAACCGGGACATGTCCATCAGAGTAGGTATGGACAGTAACCAGGACATGTCCATTAGTGTATACATGGACTTTACCGGGACATGTCCATCAGTGTAGACATGGACAGTTACCGGGACATGTCCATCAGTGTATACATGGACAGTAACCGGGACATGTCCATCAGTGTAGACATGGACAGTTACCGGGACATGTCCATCAGTATAGACATGGACAGTAGCCGGGACATGTCCATCAGTGTATACATGGACAGTAACCGGGACATGTCCATCAGTGTAGACATGGACGTTACCAGGACATGTCCATCAGTATAGACATGGACAGTAGCCGGGACATGTCCATCAGTGTATACATGGACTTTACTGGGACATGTCCATCAGTGTAGACATGGACAGTAACCGGGACATGTCCATCAGTAAAGACATGGACAGTAACCGGGACAATCCATCAGTGTAGACATGGACGTTACCAGGACATGTCCATCAGTATAGACATGGACAGTAGCCGGGACATGTCCATCAGTGTATACATGGACTTTACTGGGACATGTCCATCAGTGTAGACATGGACAGTAACCGGGTCATGTCCATCAGAGTAGATATGGACAGTTACCGGGACATGTCCATCAGTATAGACATGGACAGTAACAGAGACATTTCCATCAGTGTAGACATGGACAGTTACTGGGACATGTCCATCAGTATAGACATGGACAGTAGCCGGGACATGTCCATCAGTGTATACATGGACTTTACTGGGACATGTCCATCAGTGTAGACATGGACAGTAACCGGGACATGTCCATCAGTATAGACATGGACAGTAACCGGGACAATCCATCAGTGTAGACATGGACGTTACCAGGACATGTCCATCAGTATAGACATGGACAGTAACCGGGTCATGTCCATCAGAGTAGACATGGACAGCTACCAGGACATGTCCACCAGTGTAGACATGGACAGTAACCGGGTCATGTCCATCAGAGTAGATATGGACAGTTACCGGGACATGTCCATCAGTATAGACATGGACAGTAACCGGGACATGTCCATCAGTATAGACATGGACGTTACCAGGACATGTCCATCAGTGTAGACATGGACAGTAGACGGGACATGTCCATCAGTGTATACATGGACTTTACCAGGACATGTCCATCAGTGTAGACATGGACAGTAACCGGGACATGTCCATCAGTATAGACATGGACAGTAACCGGGAAATGTCCATCAGTGTAGACATGGACGTTACCAGGACATGTCCATCAGTATAGACATGGACAGTAGCCGGGACATGTCCATCAGTGTATACATGGACTTTACTGGGACATGTCCATCAGTGTAGACATGGACAGTAACCGGGACATGTCCATCAGTATAGACATGGACAGTAACCGGGACAATCCATCAGTGTAGACATGGACAGTTACCGGGACATGTCCATCAGTGTATACATGGACAGTAACCGGGACATGTCCATCAGTGTAGACATGGACAGTTACCGGGACATGTCCACCAGGGTAGACATGGACAGTTACCGGGTCATGTCCATCAGTATAGACATGGACAGTAACCGGGTCATGTCCATCAGAGTAGACATGGACAGTTACCGGGACATGTCCACCAGTGTAGACATGGACAGTAACCGGGTCATGTCCATCAGAGTAGATATGGACAGTTACCAGGACATGTCCATCAGTATAGACATGGACAGTAACCGAGACATTTCCATCAGTGTAGACATGGACAGTTACTGGGACATGTCCATCAGTGTAGACATGGACAGTTACCAGGACATGTCCATCAGTGTATACACGGACAGTTACCGGGACATGTCCACCAGTGTATACATGGACATTAACCGGGACTTGTCCACCAGTGTAGACATGAGCAGTAACCGGGACATGTCCATCAGTGTATACATGGACAGTTACCGGGACATGTCCATCAGTGTAGACATGGACAGTTACCGGGACATGTCCACCAGTGTAGACATGGACAGTTACCGGGTCATGTCCATCAGTATAGACATGGACAGTAACCGGGTCATGTCCATCAGAGTAGACATGGACAGCTACCGGGACATGTCACCCAGTGTAGACATGGACAGTAACCGGGACATGTCCATCAGTATAGACATGGACGTTACCAGGACATGTCCATCAGTGTAGACATGGACAGTAGACGGGACATGTCCATCAGTGTATACATGGACTTTACCAGGACATGTCCATCAGTGTAGACATGGACAGTAACCGGGACATGTCCATCAGTATAGACATGGACAGTAACCGGGAAATGTCCATCAGTGTAGACATGGACGTTACCAGGACATGTCCATCAGTATAGACATGGACAGTAGCCGGGACATGTCCATCAGTGTATACATGGACTTTACTGGGACATGTCCATCAGTGTAGACATGGACAGTAACCGGGACATGTCCATCAGTATAGACATGGACAGTAACCGGGACAATCCATCAGTGTAGACATGGACAGTTACCGGGACATGTCCATCAGTGTATACATGGACAGTAACCGGGACATGTCCATCAGTGTAGACATGGACAGTTACCGGGACATGTCCACCAGGGTAGACATGGACAGTTACCGGGTCATGTCCATCAGTATAGACATGGACAGTAACCGGGTCATGTCCATCAGAGTAGACATGGACAGTTACCGGGACATGTCCACCAGTGTAGACATGGACAGTAACCGGGTCATGTCCATCAGAGTAGATATGGACAGTTACCAGGACATGTCCATCAGTATAGACATGGACAGTAACCGAGACATTTCCATCAGTGTAGACATGGACAGTTACTGGGACATGTCCATCAGTGTAGACATGGACAGTTACCAGGACATGTCCATCAGTGTATACACGGACAGTTACCGGGACATGTCCACCAGTGTATACATGGACATTAACCGGGACTTGTCCACCAGTGTAGACATGAGCAGTAACCGGGACATGTCCATCAGTGTATACATGGACAGTTACCGGGACATGTCCATCAGTGTAGACATGGACAGTTACCGGGACATGTCCACCAGTGTAGACATGGACAGTTACCGGGTCATGTCCATCAGTATAGACATGGACAGTAACCGGGTCATGTCCATCAGAGTAGACATGGACAGCTACCGGGACATGTCACCCAGTGTAGACATGGACAGTAACCGGGTCATGTCCATCAGAGTAGATATGGACAGTTACCGGGACATGTCCATCAGTATAGACATGGACAGTAACCGGGACATGTCCATCAGTATAGACATGGACGTTACCAGGACATGTCCATCAGTGTAGACATGGACAGTAACCGGGACATGTCCATCAGTATAGACATGGACAGTAACCGGGACATGTCCATCAGTGTAGACATGGACGGTAACCGGGACATGTCCATCAGTATAGACATGGACAGTAACCGGGACATGTCCATCAGTGTAGACATGGACGTTACCAGGACATGTCCATCAGTATAGACATGGACAGTAGCCGGGACATGTCCATCAGTGTATACATGGACTTTACCGGGACATGTCCATCAGTGTAGACATGGACAGTAACCGGGACATGTCCATCAGTAAAGACATGGACAGTAACCGGGACAATCCATCAGTGTAGACATGGACGTTACCAGGACATGTCCATCAGTATAGACATGGACAGTAACCGGGACATGTCCATCAGAGTAGGTATGGACAGTAACCAGGACATGTCCATTAGTGTATACATGGACTTTACCGGGACATGTCCATCAGTGTAGACATGGACAGTTACCGGGACATGTCCATTAGTGTATACATGGACAGTAACCGGGACATGTCCATCAGTGTAGACATGGACAGTTACCGGGACATGTCCACCAGTGTAGACATGGACAGTTACCGGGTCATGTCCATCAGTATAGACATGGACAGTAACCGAGACATTTCCATCAGTGTAGACATGGACAGTTACTGGGACATGTCCATCAGTGTAGACATGGACAGTTACCAGGACATGTCCATCAGTGTATACACGGACAGTTACCGGGACATGTCCACCAGTGTATACATGGACATTAACCGGGACTTGTCCATGAGTGTAGACATGAGCAGTTACCGGGACATGTCCATCAGTGTATGCATGGACAGTTACCCGGACATGTCCATCAGTGTAGACATGGACAGTTACCGGGACATGTCCACCAGTGTAGACATGGACAGTTACCGGGTCATGTCCATCAGTTTAGACATGGACAGTAACCGGGTCATGTCCATCAGAGTAGACATGGACAGCTACCGGGACATGTCCACCAGTGTAGACATGGACAGTTACCGGGTCATGTCCATCAGTATAGACATGGACAGTAACCGGGTCATGTCCATCAGAGTAGACATGGACAGTTACCGGGACATGTCCACCAGTGTAGACATGGACAGTAACCGGGTCATGTCCATCAGAGTAGATATGGACAGTTACCGGGACATGTCCATCAGTATAGACATGGACAGTAACCGGGACATGTCCATCAGTATAGACATGGACGTTACCAGGACATGTCCATCAGTGTAGACATGGACAGTAGCCGGGACATGTCCATCAGTGTATACATGGACTTTACCGGGACATGTCCATCAGTGTAGACATGGACAGTAACCGGGACATGTCCATCAGTATAGACATGGACAGTAACCGGTACATGTCCATCAGTGTAGACATGGACGTTACCAGGACATGTCCATCAGTATAGACATGGACAGTAGCCGGGACATGTCCATCAGTGTATACATGGACTTTACTGGGACATGTCCATCAGTGTAGACATGGACAGTAACCGGGTCATGTCCATCAGAGTAGATATGGACAGTTACCGGGACATGTCCATCAGTATAGACATGGACAGTAACCGAGACATTTCCATCAGTGTAGACATGGACAGTTACTGGGACATGTCCATCAGTATAGACATGGACAGTAGCCGGGACATGTCCATCAGTGTATACATGGACTTTACTGGGACATGTCCATCAGTGTAGACATGGACAGTAACCGGGACATGTCCATCAGTATAGACATGGACAGTAACCGGGACAATCCATCAGTGTAGACATGGACGTTACCAGGACATGTCCATCAGTATAGACATGGACAGTAACCTGGTCATGTCCATCAGAGTAGACATGGACAGCTACCAGGACATGTCCACCAGTGTAGACATGGACAGTAACCGGGTCATGTCCATCAGAGTAGATATGGACAGTTACCGGGACATGTCCATCAGTATAGACATGGACAGTAAACGGGACATGTCCATCAGTATAGACATGGACGTTACCAGGACATGTCCATCAGTGTAGACATGGACAGTAGACGGGACATGTCCATCAGTGTATACATGGACTTTACCAGGACATGTCCATCAGTGTAGACATGGACAGTAACCGGGACATGTCCATCAGTATAGACATGGACAGTAACCGGGACATGTCCATCAGTGTAGACATGGACGTTACCAGGACATGTCCATCAGTATAGACATGGACAGTAGCCGGGACATGTCCATCAGTGTATACATGGACTTTACTGGGACATGTCCATCAGTGTAGACATGGACAGTAACCGGGACATGTCCATCAGTATAGACATGGACAGTAACCGGGACAATCCATCAGTGTAGACATGGACGTTACCAGGACATGTCCATCAGTATAGACATGGACAGTAACCGGGACATGTCCATCAGAGTAGGTATGGACAGTAACCAGGACATGTCCATTAGTGTATACATGGACTTTACCGGGACATGTCCATCAGTGTAGACATGGACAGTTACCGGGACATGTCCATCAGTGTATACATGGACAGTAACCGGGACATGTCCATCAGTGTAGACATGGACAGTTACCGGGACATGTCCACCAGTGTAGACATGGACAGTTACCGGGTCATGTCCATCAGTATAGACATGGACAGTAACCGGGTCATGTCCATCAGAGTAGACATGGACAGTTACCGGGACATGTCCACCAGTGTAGACATGGACAGTAACCGGGTCATGTCCATCAGAGTAGATATGGACAGTTACCGGGACATGTCCATCAGTATAGACATGGACAGTAACCAAGACATTTCCATCAGTGTAGACATGGACAGTTACTGGGACATGTCCATCAGTGTAGACATGGACAGTTACCAGGACATGTCCATCAGTGTATACACGGACAGTTACCGGGACATGTCCACCAGTGTATACATGGACATTAACCGGGACTTGTCTATGAGTGTAGACATGAGCAGTTACCGGGACATGTCCATCAGTGTATGCATGGACAGTTACCCGGACATGTCCATCAGTGTAGACATGGACAGTTACCGGGACATGTCCACCAGTGTAGACATGGACAGTTACCGGGTCATGTCCATCAGTATAGACATGGACAGTAACCGGGTCATGTCCATCAGAGTAGACATGGACAGCTACCGGGACATGTCCACCAGTGTAGACATGGACAGTTACCGGGTCATGTCCATCAGTATAGACATGGACAGTAACCGGGTCATGTCCATCAGAGTAGACATGGACAGTTACCGGGACATGTCCACCAGTGTAGACATGGACAGTAACCGGGTCATGTCCATCAGAGTAGATATGGACAGTTACCGGGACATGTCCATCAGTATAGACATGGACAGTAACCGGGACATGTCCATCAGTATAGACATGGACGTTACCAGGACATGTCCATCAGTGTAGACATGGACAGTAGCCGGGACATGTCCATCAGTGTATACATGGACTTTACCGGGACATGTCCATCAGTGTAGACATGGACAGTAACTGGGACATGTCCATCAGTATAGACATGGACAGTAACCGGGACATGTCCATCAGTATAGACATGGACAGTAACCGGGACAATCCATCAGTGTAGACATGGACGTTACCAGGACATGTCCATCAGTATAGACATGGACAGTAACCGGGACATGTCCATCAGAGTAGGTATTGACAGTAACCAGGACATGTCCATTAGTGTATACATGGACTTTACCGGGACATGTCCATCAGTGTAGACATGGACGTTACCAGGACATGTCCATCAGTATAGACATGGACAGTTACCGGGACATGTCCATCAGAGTAGGTATTGACAGTAACCAGGACATGTCCATTAGTGTATACATGGACTTTACCGGGACATGTCCATCAGTGAAGACATGGACAGTAACCGGGACATGTCCATCAGTGAAGACATGGACAGTTACCGGGTCATGTCCATCAGAGTAGACATGGACAGTTACCGGGTCATGTCCATCAGAGTAGACATGGACAGTTACCGGGACATGTCCACCAGTGTAGACATGGACAGTTACCAGGACATGTCCATCAGTATAGACATGGACAGTAACCGGGACATGTCCACCAGTGTAGACATGGACAGTTACCAGGACATGTCCACCAGTGTAGACATGGACAGTTACCAGGACATGTCCATCAGTATAGACATGGACAGTAACCGGGACATGTCCACCAGTGTAGACATGGACAGTTACCAGGACATGTCCATCAGAGTAGACATGGACAGTTACCGGGACATGTCCACCAGTGTAGACATGGACAGTTACCAGGACATGTCCATCAGTGTAGACATGGACAGTTACCGGGTCAGCTGTTCCGGAACTATGACGTCACCTCCTGCAGATCAGCTGATCTGATGTCTGATCAGATTTCCATCATCAGAATCTGGAAACTGAAACCTTTTGTTCCTCCTCCTCCTCCTCCTCTTCCTCCTCCTCCTCCTCCTCCTCCTCCCCCTTTTCCTCCTCCTCTTTCTCCTCCTCCTCCTCCTCCTCTTCCTCCTCCTCCTCCTCCTCCTCCTCCTCCTCCTCCTCCTCCTCCTCTTCCTCCTCCTCCTCCTCCTCCTCCTCCTCCTCCTCCTCCTCCTCCTCCTCCTCCCCCTTTTCCTCCTCCTCTTTCTCCTCCTCCTCCTCCTCCTCCAGCCGTCGTGCCAGGCCTCCTATGATGGAGACCTCCAGCAGCTGTACGTCCGTCTCAGGGACAACCCGGCTGAGCTGGACGTCCAGGAGGAACACAGCGGGGACACGCCCCTCATCGCTGCCTGTCGCCGTGGCAACCTGAATGTAGTCCAATACCTGTTGGACAACAACGCTGACGTCACGCTGAGAAACAAGGTGATGATGATAATGATGATGATGATAGAATGATGATGATGGTGATGATGATGATGGTGATGTCAGGATGATGATGATGATGAGGATGACATCAGCAGATGAACTGTCCCCCGTCTGTCCCTCAGAAACAGAGGACATGTCTCCACTACGTGTCCAAGGCCACCTTCTCTCTCCTGGACTACCTGACCATCGCCATCCTCATGCCCGTCCTGCTCATTGGATTCTTCATCATGGTACGACAGCCAATCAGCAGGCTGCGTCCTGATGACATCATGGCTTTTAGGTAGTCTTGTCCAGCAGGAGGACGTGTGGACTGACTGTTTGTGTCTCAGCTGCAGAAACGGAGGAGGACGGCGGCGGTGATGGCGGCGGTTCTAAAGACCAGAGTCGACGTGGACGCCGTGGATTACGTGAGTGAACACGAACGCGTCATCCAGACGTTCCACAGAGGAACATTCACAATGTTCTCCTGTTACAGAAGGGGAACACGGCTCTGCACTACGTCTGTCTGAGGAAACACCATCGCCTGGTTCCTCTGCTGCTGCAGCGGAACGCCGCCACCAGCATCAGGAATAAAGTACGTAGAACTTGAACCAGAAGAGCGTTCACAGAAACTACGTCAGAAACATCACTTCTGTTCACCGGCTCGCTCATTATTCAGACAATTTGGTTATATGAATTATTATAAACTGGACCGATGTAGATCAGAGAATGGATTAGTTTTAATTGGACTATAATTAGACTATAAATGGACTTTAATTAGACTATAATTCGACTCTAATTGGACTATAATTAGACTATTAATGGAATATAATTGGACTGTAATTTGACTATAATTGGACTTTTATTAGACTATAATTAGACTATAATTGGACTATAATTGGACTATAGTTAGACTATAATTGGACTATAATTGGACTATAATTAGACTATAATTGGACTATTGTTGGACTATAATTAAACTATAAATAGACTATAATTGGACTATAAATGGACTATAATTAGACTATAATTGGACTTTAATTAGACTATAATTGGACTATAATTAGAGTATAATTGGACTTTAATTAGACTATAATTGGACTATAATTAGAGTATAATTGGACTATAATTAGACTATAATTGGACTATAAATAGACTATAATTGGACTATAAATGGACTATAATTAGACTATAATTGGACTTTAATTAGACTATAATTGGACTATAATTAGAGTATAATTGGACTTTAATTAGACTATAATTGGACTATAATTAGAGTATAATTGGACTATAATTAGACTATAATTGGACTATAATTAGACTATAATTGGACTAAAATTAAGACTATAATTGGACTATAATTAGACTATAAATGGAATATAATTGTATTTGTATTTGTATTTATTTATTTATTTAAAAGGGACAATGCATTTTTAAGCACATATACATTAAATGTAAAGGTACAAAATTGCAGGATTATAGCCTAGGCTAATTTCCATCCTCTGTCCCCCCTGAGCAAAGCCCAGCTACCCCCCATCCCCCCACCCCACCACTCACAGAAACTACAGTAGAAATTTAAAATCATGTTGAAATCCCGTTCCCACCAATGACCAATTAATTTATTAATTGGACTATAATTACAGTTTAATTGGACTTTAATTAGACTATAATTAGACTATAATTAGAGTATAATTAGACTATAATTGGACTATAATTAGACTATAAATGGAATATAATTGGAATATAATTGGACTATAATTACACTATAATTGGACTTTAAATAGACTATAATTGGACTATATTTCGAGTATAATTGGACTATAATTAGACTATAATTGGACTATAATAAAACTATAATTGGGCTATAATTGAACTATAATTGGACTGTTATTTGACTGTAATTGGACTATAATTGGTGTATAAATGGAATATAATTGGCTTGTTATTGGACTAAAATTGTACTATAATAAGACTATAATTAGACTATACTGTAATTGGACCAGAATAAGACTATGGTTACACTATAACTGGACTATAATAGGACGATTATTGGACTGTAAAAGGACTATAATGGGACTATAAATGGAATATAATTGGAATATAATTGGACTTAAATTGGACTATAATGACACAATAATTAGACTATACTATATTTGGCCTGTACCTGGATTTTAATTGGACTAGAATGAAACTGGATTTAAGAAAACTAAACTTAAGAAAATTAAATACAAACCATTATGAATCATATTTCTTTTCAAAAACCCCCAGGGAGTTTTTACAATTTAAATAAAGTATCCTGGGTTAGTGTGGTCTAAAGACATGAGAACAAACCACTAACGTCTGTAAACAGAGCCGTTTAACCAGATGGAGTGGAGGTTAGAGGTCGTTAGAGTCCAGCACCGCTGGTGGACGCAGAGACATCAGGTCTGAATACTTGTGGTTTTCCAGGATGGAGAAACTCCGCTGGACATCGCCACCAGAACCAAGAACAGCAAGATCCTCCTCCTGCTGCAGAAGGCTCGGTGACGGCCGAGACTCTGCTGTTCCCGGGACGGACGGGACTCCGCTGTTCCGGGGACGGATGGGACTCCGCTGTTCCGGGGACGGATGGGACTCCGCTGTTCCGGGGGCGGACGGGACTCTGCTGTTCCGGGGACGGACGGGACTCTGCTGTTCCGGGGACGGACGGGACTCCGCTGTTCCGGGGACGGACGGGACTCCGCTGTTCCGGGGACGGACGGGACTCTGCTGTTCCGGGGACGGATGGGACTCCGCTGTTCCGGGGACGGACGGGACTCTGCTCTTCTGGGGACAGATGGGACTCTGCTGTTCCGGGGACAGATGGGACTCTGCTGTTCCGGGGACGGATGGGACTCCGCTGTTCCGGGGACGGACGGGACTCCGCTGTTCCGGGGACGGATGGGACTCCGCTGTTCCGGGGACGGACGGGACTCTGCTGTTCCGGGGACGGATGGGACTCCGCTGTTCCGAGGACGGCCGGGACTCCACTGTTCTGGGGACAGATGAGACTCCACTGTTCCGGGGACGGACGGGACTCTGCTGTTCTGGGGACAGATAGGACTCTGCTGTTCCGGGGACGGATGGGACTCCGCTGTTCCGGGGACGGACGGGACTCCGCTGTTCCGGGGACGGACGGGACTCCGCTGTTCCGGGGACGGATGGGACTCTGCTGTTCCGGGGACGGACGGGACTCCGCTGTTCCGGGGACGGACGGGACTCCGCTGTTCCGGGGACGGACGGACCGCTGTCCGGGGACGGACGGGCTCCGCTGTTCCGGGGACGGATGGGACTCTGCTGTTCCGGGGACGGACGGGACTGCTGTTCCGGGGACGGAGGGACTCGCTGTTCTGGGGACAGATGGGACTCTGCTGTTCCGGGGACGGATGGGACTCGCTGTTCTGGGGACAGATGGGACTCTGCTGTTCCGGGGACGGATGGGACTCCGCTGTTCCGAGGACGGACGGGACTCCGCTGTTCCGGGGACGGACGGGACTCTGCTGTTCCGGGGACGGACGGGACTCCGCTGTTCCGAGGACGGCCGGGACTCCGCTGTTCTGGGGACAGATGGGACTCTGCTGTTCCGGGGACGGATGGGACTCCGCTGTTCCGGGGACGGACGGGACTCTGCTGTTCCGGGGACGGATGGGACTCCGCTGTTCCGGGGACGGACGGGACTCCGCTGTTCCGGGGACGGATGGGACTCCGCTGTTCCGGGGACGGACGGGACTCCGCTGTTCTGGGGACAGATGGGACTCTGCTGTTCTGGGGACAGATGGGACTCTGCTGTTCCGAGGACGGCCGGGACTCCGCTGTTCCGGGGACGGATGGGACTCCGCTGTTCCGGGACGGACGGGACTCGCTGTTCCGGGGACGGATGGGACCCGCTGCCGGGGAGCCGGGACTCTGCTGTTCCGGGGACGGATGGGACTCTGCTGTTCCGGGGACGGAGGGACTCGCTGTTCGGGGACGGACGGGACTCTGCTGTTCCGGGGACGGATGGGACTCCGCTGTTCCGGGGACGGACGGGACTCCGCTGTTCCGGGGACGGACGGGACTCTGCTGTTCCGGGGACAGACGGGACTCTGCTGTTCCGGGGACAGATGGGTCTCTGCTGTTCCGGGGACGGATGGGACTCCGCTGTTCCGGGGACGGACGGGACTCTGCTGTTTTTTCCCCTTATACGTGTCCTGTCCAGCATCAGCAGCAGCAGAATGGTGATCTGGCTGTTTTATTGTGTTGAACAGTTTTGCTTTGCCAAGCGGAGCTTTATGAACATAAGGCTCCACTTGATATCCTGTTTATTCATTTTATTTCTTTGATTAAATATTTTACACCATGTTGCTGGGATGGAAGAAAAGAAAGTTTAAGAGGTAATGATGGAAAGTGGAACAGAGAGAAAGGAGTGAGAAAATAAGAGAGAGAGAGGAGAGAAAACATGAATCCACTTCCACAGTTCACTGGCACATCTGTACAGAAATCCCTAAACAACATTCCAAGGTCTCTGTCGGAAAACAAACTAATAATCCCCTACAGGGGGACCTGCAGGTGGCTTAAATATCCTCAGATCATACAAACACACGCGGAACTACGCAGAGAAGAGGTACAACCTAGTCAGAGCAATGGGAAGCAGCATCATCATCATCATCAGAATAAAGGGTCTCCGTGGTGATACAGTCATGCAGATGCAGCTTCGTCTCTGCAGGGAGGAGGAAGCCCGCACAGCCTGAGATACCGCTGTTCTTGGGACGGACGTCTCCACAAGAGACATGAAGAACTGCTCCTGCTGTCTGTGCTAAGCTAAGCTATGCTAACATTTCCCCTCTGCTTCCACTGTGTCTGCGGCTTCGTCCATCCAGTCTATGCTAACCTGGGCTAGGCTAGGCTAATGTTAGCTCAGCTTAGCAGCTGTGTAACTGTTTTAAAGATCTGCCAAAGTTTCATGTCAATAAAACTGTGACGTTCACTGACCGTAGGAAATCTGGTTCATAAGCTTCAGCTCAGGATGAGTGTGTGTTCTGATTGGTCAGGAGGCGGAGCTTCCACCTCCATTCATCTCTCATCTCAGAACCACACCTGCCCAGCCAGGTCACTTTTCCATCCATTGTTGCCATGGTGATACCACCTGGTAAGTAATGAAGCGGCTTCATGATGCTGAAAATACCAAGCTGAACCTGAAGTAACCGCGATGATCATTGCTGGCTGGATCAGTAGAACCGGACTATGACGTCTGCCATGTTCTCCTGAGAGACCAGAACCGTCAGAAACACAAGAAGAAGACACGAGATTCAGCTTTCATCATGTTTATTTGTGTAGGACTAGACATGTCAGAACCAGAACCAGAACCAGAACCAGGACCAGGACCAGGACCCGGACTGGGACCCGGACCTGAGCCGCTGGTCCTGGACCGTGGTCAGACCCAACATCAGCTGAAGTTTGGAGCTGGACAGAAGATCGTTGGCTTGGATCTCTGAATCTGTTTTTGTTTCCTTGACAACCAACAACCAGGATTTAAAGAGTTAAAATGACTACATGTGGTGTTTTTGATCTGAACCAAAAACCTGGAACCAGGAAGGGACCTGATGCTTTACAGCCGTTTCTGGGAGGAGCCGTCTGGCGCGTCATTTCTCAGTCCTGGTCCCTGGTCCCTGGTCCCTGGTTCCTGGTCCCTGGTCCTGGTCCCTGGGTCCTGGTCCCTGGTCCCTGGTTCCTGGGTCCTGGTCCCTGGTCCCTGGTTCCTGGTCCCTGGTCCCTGGTCCCTGGTCCCTGGTCCCTGGTCCCTGGGTCCTGGTCCCTGGGTCCTGGTCCTCAGGGACCCCTGCCCTGCAGGTTTTCCAGGTTTACAACTCCTGATCCTGATGAACTGAACCCTGTCCAGTTCTCTGCCGGCCTGTTAAAGGGGCAGTGCGCCCTTTTCAGAGCTGGAAATGAGACGACTCGGCAATACTGGTATTACGTATCACGCCCTGTACTACATATTATACTGTATATATATAGTACTATATATTACTTATAGTACTATACTGTATACACTGAAGGGCTATACACTTTAAAAAGTACTATGTAGACTATATATAGGATATATACTGTATAGTACTATAAACTTCATAGTAGTACTTTATAAACCAGATATAGTATATATAGTACTATACTGTTGTTACACTGTTGTTGGAGTATACAGCACTATATATTATAAACAGTACTATTTATAGTATGTAGTATATACACTATATGTAGTACTATATATACCATATAGTACATACTTTATATAGTAGTATACAAAGTGTATAGTATACTATATGCAATGGATCTGATGGTATATGTGTATAGACATATATATACTAGTATATACTACAGTATATATTGTAGTATATACTATATGTAGTACTATATGTACTCTCATATATACACATATATATATATATATATATATATATATATATATATATATATATATATATATATATATATATAATATATGTAGTACTATATATACTATATGCAGCACTATATATAATATATATATATATAGTTGTGTATATAGTACGTGTAATGGCTTTTGATGGTAATTGTATAGTATGTAGACATATAGTGGTACTATATATACCATATATATAGTAGGTATACCATATACTATAAGTAGTATATAGTATCTGTATGTAGTATAGAGTATGATATAGTACTATATTGCTCAGAATTTTGCATCTTTTGTTTCTTTAAAAATCTGGATTTTGTGGGTCAAACGTGACTGAAAGTGCCCCCTACAGGACCTGGTCTCTGCTAGTCTCTGCTGGTCTCTGCTGGTCTCAGTGAATACACATGATTTAACTGTCCAGATGGGACCTGTCCCGGGTCCTGGACTGTGCCGGTCCTGGATTGTGCCAGTCCTGGTTGGACCTGTCCCGCGTCCTGGACTGTGCCGGTCCTGCTTGGACCTGTCCCGGGTCCTGGACCGGCCTAGCGGTGCTGCTGCAGCAGCTTGAGGATGGAGGGGAACATCAGATCAGGAGCATCCAGACCCCAGATGAAGTCCAGGTGCTCCCAGTGCTCGATGTGCTGGTGAAAGACCAGGTTGGTGACCTGCAGAGGGACACAAGACATCTTCAGTTTGTCCTCTAGACCTCGTGGACTCGACACATCCAAGTGGACACAAGACGTCCAGCCAGTCTGGAATCATGTCAGAGAAGAAGAAGGAGAGCCAATCAGCTGCAGCTCCTCTGACTCACCTGCGTGAGGAGGACCGCCATGTCTTTGGGGTCCGCCAGAGTATCATGTCCCCCTGAAAACAGGGCGGTAGGAACCTTCATGTCCTGAACACGGTACTCGGGAGGGGTGGACTAAGGAGCGGGGACAGACACAGACCACTGTTAGACCCCCACGCAACCCTGACTCTCTTAGACCCCGATGCTACCTGGACTCTCTTAGACCCCCACGCTACCTGGACTCTCTTAGACCCCCACGCTACCTGGACTCTCTAAGACCCCCACGCTACCTGGACTCTGTTAGACCCCCATACAACCCGGACTCTCTTAGACCCCGATGCTACCTGGACTCTCTTAAACCCCCACGCTACCTGGACTCTCTAAGACCCCCACGCTACCTGGACTCTGTTAGACCCCCACACTACCTGGACTCTCTTAGACCCCGATGCTACCTGGACTCTCTTAGACCCCGATGCTACCTGGACTCTGTTAGACCCCGATGCTACCTGGACTCTGTTAGACCCCGATGCTACCTGGACTCTGTTAGACCCCCCTACAACCCGGACTCTCTTAGACCCCCATGCTACCTGGACTCTCTTAGACCCCCATGCTACCTGGACTCTCTTATCCCTCCACGCTACCTGGACTCTCTAAGACCCCCACGCTACCGGGACTCTGTTAGACCCCCATACAACCCGGACTCTCTTAGACCCCGATGCTACCTGGACTCTGTTAGACCCCCATGCTACCTGGACTCTCTTAGACCCTGATGCTACCTGGACTCTCTTAGACCCCCACGCTACCTGGACTCTCTAAGACCCTCACGCTACCTGGACTCTGTTAGACCCCCACACTACCTGGACTCTCTTAGACCCCGATGCTACCTGGACTCTCTTAGACCCCGATGCTACCTGGACTCTGTTAGACCCCGATGCTACCTGGACTCTGTTAGACCCTGATGCTACCTGGACTCTGTTAGACCCTGATGCTAAGTGGACTCTGTTAGACCCCCATGCTACATGGACTCTGTTAGACCCCCACACTACCTGGACTCTGTTAGACCCCCACGCTACCTGGACTCTGTTAGACCCCCACGCTACCTGGACTCTGTTAGACCCCCACACTACCTGGACTCTGTTAGACCCCCACGCGACCAGGACTCTCTAAGACCCCCACGTTATCTGTACTCTGTTAGACCCCCATGCTACCTGGACTCGGTTAGACCCCCACGCTACCTGGACTCTGTTAGACCCCCATGCTACCTGGACTCTGTTAGACCCCCATGCCACCTGGACTCTGTTAGACCCCCATGCCACCTGGACTCTGTTAGACCCCAATGCTACGTGGACTCTGTTAGCCCCCCACGCTACCTGGACTCTGTTAGACCCCCACGCTACCTGGATTCTCTTAGACCCTGATGCCAGCTGGATTCTCTCTGACCCTGATGCTGCCTGGACTCTCTCAGACCCTGATGCTACCTGGACTCTGTTAGACCCCGATGCTACCTGGACTCTCTTAGACCCCCACGCTACCTGGACTCTCTTAGACCCCCACGCTACCTGGACTCTCTTAGACCCCCACGCTACCTGGACTCTCTAAGACCCCCACGCTACCTGGACTCTGTTAGACCCCCATACAACCCGGACTCTCTTAGACCCTGATGCTACCTGGACTCTGTTAGACCCCCATGCTACCTGGACTCTCTAAGACCCCCACGCTACCTGGACTCTCTTAGACCCCCACGCTACCTGGACTCTCTAAGACTCCCATGCTACCTGGACTCTCTAAGACCCCCATGCTACCTGGACTCTTTTAGACCCTGATGCTACCTGGACTCCCTTCGACCCTGATGCTACCTGGACTCTGTTAGACCCTGATGCTACCTGGACTCTGTTAGACCCCGATGCTACCTGGACTCTCTTAGACCCCCACGCTACCTGGACTCTCTTAGACCCCCACGCTACCTGGACTCTCTAAGACCCCCACGCTACCTGGACTCTGTTAGACCCCCATACAACCCGGACTCTCTTAGACCCTGATGCTACCTGGACTCTGTTAGACCCCCATGCTACCTGGACTCTCTTAGACCCTGATGCTACCTGGACTCTCTTAGACCCCCACGCTACCTGGACTCTCTAAGACCCCCACGCTACCTGGACTCTGTTAGACCCCCACACTACCTGGACTCTCTTAGACCCCGATGCTACCTGGACTCTCTTAGACCCCGATTCTACCTGGACTCTGTTAGACCTGGATGCTACTTGGACTCTGTTAGACCCCCACGCTACCTGGACTCTGTTAGACCCCCATACTACCTGGACTCTGTTAGACCCTGACGCTACCTGGACTCTGTTAGACCCCCACGCTACCTGGACTCTTTAGACCCCCACGCTACCTGTGACTCTCTTAGACCCCCAGACTACCCTTGACTCTCTTAGACCCCCACGCTACCTGGACTCTCTTAGACCCCCACGCTACCTGGACTCTGTTAGA
Organism: Atherinomorus stipes; assembly: GCA_023101725.1. NCBI lineage: Eukaryota > Metazoa > Chordata > Actinopteri > Atheriniformes > Atherinidae > Atherinomorus > Atherinomorus stipes. The sequence continues at coordinate 73,245 of JALJCO010005319.1, forward strand.
TGCCCATGCTACCTGGACTCTGTTAGACCCGGATGCTACCTGGACTCTCTTAGACCCTGATGCTACCTGGACTCTGTTAGACCCGGATGCTACCTGGACTCTGTTAAACCCTGATGCTACCTGGACTCTGTTAGACCCCTACGCTACCTGGACTCTCTTAGACCCTGATGCTGCCTGAACTTTGTAAGACCCCAATACTACCTGGACTTTGTTAGACCCCGATGCTACCTGGACTCTCTTAGACCCCCACGCTACCTGGACTCTCTTAGACCCTGATGCTGCCTGGACTCTGTTAGACCCCCATACAACCCGGAATCTCTTAGACCCTGATACTACCTGGACTCTCTTAGGCCCTGATGCTACCTGGACTCTGTTAAACCCGGATGCTGCCTGGACTCTGTTAGACCCCCATAAAACCCGGAATCTCTTAGACCCCCATACAACCTGGACTCTCTTAGACCCTGATGCTACCTGGACTCTCTTGGACCCTGATGCTACCTGGACTCTCTCAGACCCTGATGCTATCTGGACTCTCTCAGACCCTGATGCTACTTGGACTCTCTCAGACCCTGATGCTACCTGGACTCTCTTAGACCCTGATGCTACCTGGACTCTCTTGGACCCTGATGCTACCTGGACTCTGTTAGACCCTGATGCAACTTGGACTCTCTTGGACCCCGATGCTATCTGGACTCTGTTAGACCCCGATGCTACCTGGACTCTCTCAGACCCTGATGCTATCTTGACTCTCTTAGACCCTGATGCTATCTGGACTCTCTCTGACCCTGATGCTACCTGGACTCTTTTCAACCCTGATGATACCTGTTCTTTCTTAGACCCTGATGCTACCTGGACTCTCTCAGACCCTGATGCTACCTGGACTCTGTTGGACCCCGATGCTACCTGGACTCTTTTCAACCCTGATGATACCTGGACTCTCTTGGACCCTGATGGTACCTGGACTCTGTTAGACCCTGATGCTACCTGGACTCTGTTGGACCCCGATGCTACCTGGACTCTGTTAGACCCCGATGCTACATGGACTCTGTTAGACCCCGATGCAACCTGGACTCTCTCAGACCCTGATGCTACCTGGAGTCTCTTAGACCCTGATGCTACCTGGACTCTCTCAGACCCTGATGCTACCTGGGATGCTACATGGACTCTCTCAGACCGTGATGCTACCTGGACTCTCTCAGACCCTGATGCTACCTGGAGTCTCTTAGACCGTGATGCTACCTGAACTCTCTCAGACCCTGATGCTACCCTGGGATGCTACCTGGACTCTCTCAGACCGTGATGCTACCTGGACTCTGTTAGACCCCGATGCTACCTGGACTCTGTTAGACCCCGATGCTACCTGGACTCTCTCAGACCCTGATGCTACCTGGACTCTTTTCGACCCTGATGATGCCTGGACTCTCTAAGACCCTGATGATACCTGGACTCTCTTAGACCTTGATGCTGCCCGGACTCTCTCAGACCCTGATGCTACCTGGACTCTCTTAGACCCTGATGCTACCTGGATTCTCTCAGACCCTGATGCTCCCTGGATTCTCTCAGACCCTGATGCTACCTGGATTCTCTCAGACCCTGATGCTACCTGGATTCTCTTTGACCCTGATGCTACCTGGACTCTCTCAGACCCCCACGCTACCTGGACTCTCTTAGACCCCCACGCTACCTGGATTCTCTTAGACCCTGATGCCAGCTGGATTCTCTTTGACCCTGATGCTACCTGGACTCTCTCAGACCCCCACGCTACCTGGACTCTCTTAGACCCCCATGCTACCTGGATTCTCTTAGACCCTGATGCCAGCTGGATTCTCTCTGACCCTGATGCTGCCTGGACTCTCTCAGACCCTGATGCTACCTGGACTCTCTTGGACCCTGATGGTACCTGGACTCTGTTAGACCCTGATGCTACCTGGACTCTGTTGGACCCCGCTGCTACCTGGACTCTGTTAGACCCCGATGCTACATGGACTCTGTTAGACCCCGATGCTACCTGGACTCTCTCAGACCCTGATGCTACCTGGAGTCTCTTAGACCCTGATGCTACCTGGACTCTCTCAGACCCTGATGCTACCTGGGATGCTACCTGGACTCTCTCAGACCGTGATGCTACCTGGAGTCTCTCAGACCCTGATGCTACCTGGAGTCTCTTAGACCGTGATGCTACCTGGACTCTCTCAGACCCTGATGCTACCTAGGATGCTACCTGGACTCTCTCAGACCGTGATGCTACCTGGACTCTGTTAGACCCCGATGCTACCTGGACTCTGTTAGACCCCGATGCTACCTGGACTCTCTCAGACCCTGATGCTACCTGGACTCTTTTCGACCCTGATGATACCTGGACTCTCTTAGACCCTGATGCTGCCTGGACTCTCTCAGACCCTGATGCTACCTGGACTCTCTTAGACCCTGATGCTACCTGGATTCTCTCAGACCCTGATGCTCCCTGGATTCTCTCAGACCCTGATGCTACCTGGATTCTCTCAGACCCTGATGCTACCTGGATTCTCTTTGACCCTAATGCTACCTGGACTCTCTCAGACCCCCACGCTACCTGGACTCTCTTAGACCCCCACGCTACCTGGATTCTCTTAGACCCTGATGCCAGTGGTTCTCTTTGACCCTGATGCTACCTGGACTCTCTCAGACCCCCCACGCTACCTGGACTCTGTTAGACCCCCACGCTACCTGGATTCTCTTAGACCCTGATGCCAGCTGGATTCTCTCTGACCCTGATGCTACCTGGACTCTCTCAGACCCCCACGCTACCTGGACTCTCTTAGACCCCCACGCTACCTGGACTCTCTTAGACCCTGATGCTACCTGGGTGCAGACTCACCTGGTTGTAGTGCTTCATGTTTCCGGCGGGTCCAAAGTCATATGCGGTCAGTTTCCCTCCATGAATCGCCTGTAAACAATGACTCAGCTGTCAGCCATTTTTTCTGTGATGAGGTGGGGGCGGGGCTTAGCTCATCTGACTTACCTGGGACCAGTGCAACATGTTCTGGACGGACGTCCCTGCTGGACAATGGGTAGTGTAGACTGGAGTTCGGGTCTGGAAGAATAGAAATCAGGGTCAAGGGTCACCATCACATCAGTAAACAGAACAAAGTTGGCATCTAGAACCTTTAATCTCAGTCAGCACAAGAACCTCCAATCCCAGTCAGCATCTAGAACCTTTAATCTCAGTCAGCATAAGAACCTCCAATCCCAGTCAGCATCTAAAACCTTTAATCCCAGTCAGCATTTAGAACATTTAATCCTAGTCAGCATCTAGAACCTTTAATCCCAGTCAGCATCAGAATCTTTAATCCCAGTCAGCATCAGAACCTTTAATCCCAGTCAGCATCTACAACCTTTAATCCCAGTCAGCATCTACAACCTTTAATCCCAGTCAGCATCCAGAAACTTTAATCCCAGTCAGCATCTAGAACCTTTAATCCCAGTCAGCATCAGAACCTTTAATCCCAGTCAGCATCAGAACCTTTAATCCCAGTCAGCATCTAGAACCTTTAATCCCAGTCAGCATCAGAACCTTTATTTCCGGTCAGCATCTACAACCTTTAATCCCAGTCAGCATCCAGAACCTTTAATCCCAGACAGCATCCGAACCTTTAATCCCAGTAAGAATCTACAACCTTTAATCCCAGTCAGCATCCAGAACCTTTAATCCCAGTCAGCATCAGAACCTTTAATCCCAGTCAGCATCCAGAACCTTAAAACCCAGTCAGCATCAGAACCTTTAATCCCAGACAGCATCCGAACCTTTAATCCCAGTCAGCATCTACAACCTTTAATCCCAGTCAGCATCTCGAACTTTTAATCCCAGTCAGCATCAGAACCTTTAATCCCAGTCAGCATCTACAACCTTTAATCCCAGTCAGCATCCAGAACCTTTAAACCCAGTCAGCATCAGAACCTTTGATCCCAGACAGCATCAGAACCTTTAATCCCAGTCAGCACCTATGACCTTTAATCTCATTCACATCCAGAACCTTTATTCCAAGTCAGCATCCAGAACCTTTAATGCCAGTCAGCATCAGAACCTTAAATCCCAGTCAGCATCTAGAACATTTAATCCTAGTCAGCATCTAGAACCTTAAATCCCAGTCAGCATCAGAATCTTTAATCCCAGTCAGCATCTAGAACCTTTAATCCCAGTCAGCATCTAGAACCTTTAATCCCAGTCAGCATCTAGAACATTTAATCCTAGTCAGCATCTAGAACCTTAAATCCCAGTCAGCATCAGAATCTTTAATCCCAGTCAGCATCAGAATCTTTAATCCCAGTCAGCATCTAGAACCTTTAATCCCAGTCAGCATCAGAACCTTTAATCCCAGTCAGCATCTACAACCTTTAATCCCAGTCAGCATCCAGAACCTTTAATCCCAGTCAGCATCAGAACCTTTATTCTTAGTAAGCATCCAGAACCTTTAATCCGTGTCAGCATCAGTACCTTTAATTGCAGTCAGCATCAGAACCTTTAATCCCAGTCAGCATCAGAACCTTTAATCCCAGTCAGCATCAGAACCTTTAATCTTAGTAAGCATCAAAACCTTTAATCCCAGTCAGCATCAGAACCTTTAATCCCAGTCAGCATCAGAACCTTTAATCCCAGTCAGCATCAGAACCTTTAATTCCAGTCAGTATCTAGTACCTTTAATCCCAGTCAGCATCTAGAACCTTTAATCCCAGCCAGCATCAGAGCCTTTTAATCCCAGTCAGCATCAGAGCCTTTAATCCCAATCAGCATCAGAGCCTTAAATCCCAGTCAGCATTCAGATCCTTTATCCCAGTCAGCATCCAGAACCTTTAATCCCAGTCAGAATCAGAACCTTTAATCCCAGTCAGCATCAGAGCCTTTAATCCCGGTCAGCATTCAGATCCTTTATCCCAGTCAGCATCCAGAACCTTCAATCCCAGTCAGCATCCAGAACATTTATTTCCAGTCAGCATCCAGAACCTTTGATCCCAGTCAGCATCTAGAACCTTTAATCCCAGTCACATAAGAACCTTTAATCCCAGTCAGCATCCAGAACCTTTATCCCAGTCAGCATCAGAACCTTTAATCCCAGTCAGCATCCAGAACATTTATTTCCAGTCAGAATTCAGAACCTCTAATCCCAGTCAGCATCCAGAACCTTTAATCCCAGTCAGCATCAGAACCTTAAATCCCAGTCAGCTTCTAGAACCTTAAATCTCAGTCAGAATTAAACCTTAAATCTCAGTCAGAATCCAGAACCTTTAATCCCAGTCAGCATCCAGAACCTTCAATCCAACAAGAACAAAAACCTAAATCCCACAACCAAAACCTTAATCCCAGCAAAACAAAAGTTTATCCCCACGCACAAGAACCTTAATCCCAGCAGCATCAGAACCTTAAATCCCAGCAGCATCAGAACCTTTAATCCAAGTCAGCATCCAGAACCATGGATCCTGTCAGCATCTAGAACCTTATCCCACAAAACAACATTAACCCAGCACAACAAACCCCTAATCCCAGCAAGCACAAGAACCTTAATCCCAACAGCAACAGAACCCTTAACCCAACAGCAAGAATTCTAATCCCAGCAAGCACACAAACCCTAAACCCAGCACAAAAAACTTAAACCCAGCACACTACAAACCCTAAACCCAGCACAAACATAACCCAAGCACAAAAAACCTATAAACACAAACCAATCAAGCACAACCCAATCAGAACACAAACCCAACCCCCACCACAAAACAACCCACACAACAGAACAAACAAAAAAAAAACAAAATCCAACACAAAAACTACCCCCAACCAAAATCTAACCACAAACAAAAATCACCCAACAACACACTATCAAAAAAAACAACAAAATATTCAGAACCTTTAATCCCAGTCAGCATCCAGAACCTTTAATCCCAGTCAGCATCAGAACCTTAAATCCCAGTCAGCATCAGAACCTTAAATCCCAGTCAGCATCTAGAACCTTAAATCTCAGTCAGAATCCAGAACCTTTAATCCCAGTCAGCATCCAGAACCTTCAATCCCAGTCAGCATCAGAACCTTAAATCCCAGTCAGCACCAGAACCTTTTAATCCCAGTCAGCATCAGAAGCTTTATTCCCAGTCAGCATCCAGAACCTTTTAATCCCAGTCAGCATCAGAACCTTAAATCCCAGTCAGCATCTAGAACCTTTAATCCAAGTCAGCATCCAGAACCATGGATCCTTGTCAGCATCTAGAACCTTTGATCCCAGTCAACACCAGAACCTTTAATCCCAGTCAGCATCTAGAACCTTTAATCCCAGTCAGCATCCAGAACCTTTTAATCCCAGTCAGCATCCAGAACCTTTAATCTCAGTCAGCATCTAGAACCTTTAATTCCAGTCAGCATCAGAACCTTTAATTCCAGTCAGCATCAGAACCTTTAATCCCAGTCAGCATCAGAACCTTTAATCCCAGTCAACATCTAGAACGTTTAATCTCAGTCAGTTTCTAGACCCTTTAATCCCAGTCAGCATTTAGAACCTTTAATCCCAGTCAGTATCTAGAACCTTTAATCTCAGTCATCATCCAGTACCTTTGATCCCAGTCAGCATCGAGAACCTTTAATCTCAGTCAGCATCTAGAACCTTTAATCCCAGTCAGTATCTAGAACCTTTAATCTCAGTCAGCATCTAGAACCTTTAATCCCAGTCAGTATCTAGAACCTTTAATCTCAGTCAGCATCTAGAACCTTTATTCTCAGTCAGCATCTAGAACCTTTAATCCCAGTCAGCATCTAGAACCTTGAATCTCAGTCAGCATCAGAACCTTTAATCCCAGTCAACATCTAGAACCTTTAATCTCAGTCAGCATCTAGAACCTTTAATCTCAGTCAGCATCTAGAACCTTTAATCTCAGTCAGCATCTAGAACATTTAGTCCCAGTCAGTATCTAGAACGTTTAATGCCAGTCAACATCTAGAACTTTTGATCTCAGTCAGCATCTAGAACCTTTAATCTCAGTCAGCATCTAGAACCTTTAATCCCAGTCAGCATCTACAACCTTTAATCTCAGTCAGCATCTAGAACCTTTAATCTCAGTCAGCGTCTAGAACCTTTAATCTCAGTCAGCATCTAAAACCTTTAATCTCAGTCAGCATCTAGAACCTCTAATGTCAGTCAGCATCTAGATCCTTTAATCTCAGTCAGCATCTAGAACCTTTAATCTCAGTCAGCATCTAGAACCTTTAATCCCAGTCAGTATCTAGAACCTTTAATCCCTGTCATTATCAGAACCTTCTGGACTCAGACGCACCATGTTGAGGTTTTTCTCGTCAAAGCCGCAGATGATGAAGAACAGGTTCCCACACAGCTCGCTGAGCAGCTTCTTTGCACACACGTGCTCCGCCAGCCACTTGATGTACTTGCTCTGAGGCAAGAAGTCCCGCCTCCCAAACACGTCCTGCAGACAGCAACCAATCAGCAGTCAGTAAGCAACACGGGGGCTGGGTGATACGGATCAAATATCATATAACGATATATTTATTTTAGATGACGATATACCATATATCCCGGTATTTTTAGCCTAATTTGTCTGAATGTTTGATTTCATATCAAACAGCTGTTTGTAGTATTAAACATGTTTATCATAAAAGTATCGTACCACTGCAGAGCGATACCTTTATGTATCGATACCTGACAAAACACTGGTTAGAAATGTTTGTTAGATCAAAGTAATTAAAGATAGTTGCTGGTTTTTATGATTTCTGTGTAAAAGTCTTGGGGAGGATTGTCTTCCAGACAGTATAAATAATAGGGGTGGGGAAATATATTGATACACTGAAATATCGCGATATTTTCATATGCCGATACCATATCTGTAGTTAAAAACCTGGTATCGATGTATTTGACTAAGAAAATCTAGCGAGTTATCATCGTTTTGGCAAAAAATCTCATGAGATTTCACGAAATACCGCGGGATTTCATCGTTCTGTTCCAAAGTCTCGCGGTATTTCGTGAAATCTCATGAGATTTCATAGCAAAACAATGATATTTTGAGAGATTTCTAGTAAAATAGATCAATACTGCGGTTTTAAATATAGATATGTCGTGGGCATGTGAAAATATCACAATATTTCAGGATATTGATATTTTTTCCCTCCCTTATTAAATAAGCAGGTGACCCCTTTGTAGTCAGTCGGGTCATTACGAAAAAATAAAGCAAAAAAATTTGCACAACAAAAATCGCGATATAACGATATGTGTAAATATATCTCTCTCATATCACATCGCGATATCATATCTGTATATCGCACGGCCCTATTAGCGACGTGACTCCGCCCTCTCTGAAGAGAACAGGTGATAATAGCTGTTTCCATGGCAACCACAGGTCAGGTGACTGCTTCCTACCCAGACGAGGAACTCGGGCATGAGGGAGAGCTTGGTCATGGGGCTGCTGGTGAACGCCACGGTCGCCACGGGAGCCAGACCCAGGAAGAGCCGGATCTTCCTGGCCAGGTCCGGCAGCGTGGAGAAGGCCATGAACGCTGGACAGGAGACAGAGACAGGGACGGAGACGGAGGGACGTCAGCCAGGAGGGACAGAGACCGTCCACACCTGCCACCACAAGGACTCACCGATGGTGGTTCCCTGAGAATGTCCCACGTAGAAGATCTGGTCCTGGCCCGTCACCGTCAGGACGTGGTCTACGACTGCCGGAAGGTCCTTCAGGGCCATCTCATCATGACTGCAAACACAAACGTCCCAGGTCTGACCCGGTTCTCCTCAGAACCCCGATCCAGCCGAGCGTGCTCCTACCTGAACTTCCAGAAGTCCTCCTGGTCTGGCGTGAGGGTCCGGTGCCTCCTGGACCAGGTGTTCCCCCGACTGTTCCCGATCCACACGTCGTAGCCGGCGTCCGCCAGCACGTAGCCCAGACTGGACCGGGGCGGGTTGGAGATCCAGTTACTGCCCGCAGCCAGGAGACCGTGCTGCAGGAAGACCGCGGGCCTCGGACCTGCGGGACAGCGGGACCCGTTAGTCTGCTGGACCAGAACCAGAACCAGAACCACAGGTCTGATGCTGCAGAACGCCCGTTAAAACCGGACCCAGACAGAGTTCTGACCCGGAGTCTGCTGGAGTCCGTGTGGGATCCGGTTGATGGTCAGGATGTATCCGTCCTCCGTCACCACTTCGTGCTCCTCTGCAGGGTACCCCCACCTCCGGATGATCTCCGTCTGCAGACAGCAGCACAGTCCGGTCCGGAACCGGTCCGGTCCGGA
>JALJCO010005319.1:85000-91156 GCA_023101725.1 Atherinomorus stipes
TAGTTTTAATTAGTTTTTTGAGCAGATTTGCTAGTTTTATTAGTTTTTATTTTTTGGAAAATGCTTGGTGTTAGTTTAGTTTTTATTAGTTTCAGTCTTAGTTTTAGTTTTTGGGGGTTTTTTTGCTGTAAATTATGGGTATTTGTCAAAATCATCAGAAAGTCACTCGAAATCAAAGCAAAGCAAACTGATCCAATAGAACTAGATTTCATATCACCCTAAAAAGCTTAAGTATGAAATAAATTAACCAAAACTAAAACTAAGGATGTTTTTACAATAATTCTAGCTAGTCTTTTAAGACACAATACAGTTTCAGTTATCATTTTTTGAAAAAATGTCATTTTTATTTTGATTTCAGTTAAGGAAAATGTTTTTTCATTTGTAGTTTTCCTTTTTTCATTAGTTTTAGTTAACTATAAAAACCTTGATTCTTACCCATGGGGCCCCCAGCAGGGGGCCATGAGGACCGTATATTTATTTATGACTGGATGAGCTGGAGTGTAGCCTCCCCCCACATGGTGGCGCTAATTTGTCAGAGTTCAACCATACATATCACTGTCCATCGGAGCGATACGTCAGCTCAGCCGCCATCTTAGGCAGGGGGAAGCCGCGTCTCCCCGTTGCATTAATCAATGTAGGCAGAGCTCTATCTCTGATTAAATCCTCCATAACTGAGTCAGTTTTAACCGATTTTTAAGCCGTTTGGTTTATTATAGATATATGATATCTATGACAAAGCAGAGATTATTTCATTTACATACACACCCCCATGCATACATAGTGATTTTATGAGACACGTCTCATACATGGCGTTGGTCACGCTGGTGTACCAGGCTACTGATTTTATGATTATTTATACTTTAAAAAAAAAGAAGCTAAAAACGATTACACATACGTCATATACACACACACACACTTATATATATATATATATATATATATGTGTGTGTATATATAAATAATATATGAGCACATATATATATATATATATACAAATTCAAACCATAAACCAGAACAAAAATCACAAATGCCAAAACAAAACACATAAAATCTTTATTCATTTTCTGTTGTAGTCAAAACTACAAATTTGAACACATAAAAATAAAATCACTTTTTACTTGTAAAACGTGTTTCTCCTTTTCTTTGTTTCAGTGTTTCTTTCATGAGTTAATGCTAATGCTAACGTTTATGCTAATGCTAACGGAAGCCCTGAAGCATCTGCAGCTTCATAGAAACAAACATCTAACACTCGTTGGAAAGAAAGAATTTTTAAGAAAAAAGAGAGAAAATCAGCTGTTGATGCAGAAAATGTCTGTTATGTTTGGAAGCTCTTTAAAAATTCTAATAAAAGTTTAAATAAATAAATTGTTGAATGAAAGTTTGTGCTTTAATTTCCTGTCTAAACAAATAAAATCCAGGTTTTTACAGATTATTTAAACTGAGCCTTTTTATTTTCAATGTGATCTATTACTGCAGCATTTTATCTCTTTTTAAATCAGTTTCCATCAGTTTTTTCTGTTGTTCCTCTTTTTGTAGTAAAATGTTGTAGATTTTGTGTTTATAGCCTAATTCTGATTTGTTCTTGTAGGAGTCTGATTTTATTCCATGAATTATACGTGTGATATAAATGTGTTTGTGACCATCTCAGAATATATTTTATATGATGTTATTCATGTTTATCAGCCACATTTTACAGGTTCAGTCTGTTAAAGGCAGCTGGATTTGCTTTAGTTATTAAAGACATAAACCAGAAATGATCATTACACTGATACAGAGTTAAATATGAACCTGGACCAGTTTGGACTGGAACCTGGACCAGTTTGGACTGGAAACTGGACCAGTTTGGACTGGAAACTGGTCCCATCATGAAAAAGGTGGAGAATTTGCTGTTCAAACTCACAATGTTCATGTCCACTTCAGGGTCCAGCTTGTGAGTGCGTTCATCTGAGCACAGCTGACCATCGACTGCCTGCCCACTGTGGACAAGAGTGGAGAAACACCACACACACACAAACACACACAACATGGTCTGACCCCCCCCCCCCCCCCCCCCACACACACACACACACACACAAACACACACACACACAGTCAGTATGCTGCCTTCAAGGACCTGAAACAAACATGTTTATCTGCTTGTTTCTAGAACTGTGACTCCGCTGATTATGAAGATGATGAAGATGATGCAGTGATGACGCATTCGGGTGAAGTGTGAAAAATCCAATCTGTCTGCTGTCACGCCCGAGGGTTTGTTTACAGGTCGTGTTGACCGACTGTTTATCGTTTAGTTCTGCTTGTCCACTGGTTAAACTGACTGTTTCTTCTGACTCTGGTCCTGGTCTGGTCCAGTTTTTACTTGCTGACTGGTTTCTGCTGACTCTGGTCCTGGTCTGGTCCAGTTTTTACTTGCTGACTGGTTTCTGCTGACTCTGGTCCTGGTCTGGTCTGGTCTGTACTTGCTGACTGGTTTCTGCTGACTCTGGTCCTGGTCTGGTCCAGTTTTTACTTGCTGACTGGTTTCTGCTGACTCTGGTCCTGGTCTGGTCCAGTTTGTACTTGCTGACTGTTTTTTTGCTGACTCTGGTCCTGGTCTGGTCCAGTTTGTACTTGCTGACTGGTTTCTGCTGACTCTGGTCCTGGTCTGGTCCGGTCTGTACTTGCTGACTGTTTTTTTGCTGACTCTGGTCCTGGTCTAGTCCGGTTTTTACTTGCTGACTGTTTTTTTGCTGACTCTGGTCCTGGTCTGGTCCGGTCTGTACTTGCTGACTGGTTTCTGCTGACTCTGGTCCTAGTCCGGTCTGTACTTGCTGACTGTTTTCTGCTGACTCTGGTCCTGGTCTGGTCCAGTTTGTACTTGCTGACTGGTTTCTGCTGACTCTGGTCCTGGTCTGGTCCAGTTTGTACTTGCTGACTGGTTTCTGCTGACTCTGGTCCTGGTCTGGTCCGGTCTGTACTTGCTGACTGGTTTCTGCTGACTCTGGTCCTGGTCTAGTCCGGTTTTTACTTGCTGACTGTTTTTTTGCTGACTCTGGTCCTGGTCTGGTCCAGTTTTTACTTGCTGACTGGTTTCTGCTGACTTTGGTCCTGGTCTGTACTTGCTGACTGGTTTCTGCTGACTCTGGTCCTAGTCCGGTCTGTACTTGCTGACTGGTTTCTGCTGACTCTGGTCCTGGTCTAGTCCGGTTTTTACTTGCTGACTGGTCTCTGCTGACTCTGGTCCTGGTCCGGTCTATACTTGCTGACTGGTTCCTGGTCTGGTCCGGTCTGTACTTGCTGACTGGTTCCTGGTCTGGTCCTGGTCTTTTTACTTGCTGACTGGTTTCTGCTGACTCTGGTTCCTGGTCTGGTCCAGTCTGTACTTGCTGACTGGTTTCTGCTGACTCTGGTCCTGGTCCGGTCTGTACTTGCTGACTGGTTTCTGAGACGTTCCCAAGTACCAGAAGAACCTTCCATCAGCCCCACCCCCCCCATCCGGATCCGGATCCAGAGTTAAGTCTGGATTTTATGATCCGGATCCCAGACCAGGAGTCGTCGGGATTTCCAGCTCTGAACCTTTAAAGTTCCGGACGTGCAGCTGACCCTTAAACACAGCAGCCATGTTTACTTCAGGAACATCACGAACTTTCCAGTTTAATCTGAATAAACAAACACATTCACGCAAAGACGCGCAGCAGTAACAGTTCAGCTGCGCGCGCTGAGGTCTGCTTTTCTAGTTTGTGCCTGTTTCTACTGACTCTGGTCCTGGTTCTGGTCTCCAGTCCCGGTTCCGTCTCGGCGGTTCGAGCGTACACATGTGACGTCACAGCTCCTGAACGTTCAGAAAGTCGGGAAGAACCGGGAAACACTCACCTGTCCTGCAGCAGCTCCAACTGAACTGTCAGCTGGGTAAACTGACTTCATTCAGCAACGGGAGGAGGAAGTGACGTCAAAGGGACAAAGCGCCGCTGCGATTGGTCAGTGGAAAGAAGAAGTTACTTGTTGATCACGAGTATTTCTGATCAAAGTTCCTCTTTGACAGAAACTGCAAACATACAAGATCAATTTTCAACCTAAAAGCTTTTTTCCCCTCAAAGAGTCTGAAAGTTGAACTCCGTCAACATACCCTTCAAAATAAAAGCCCAATAAATCACAGGAAAAAATACAGTTTCATTACGATGACGAAATTCAGTGACACAGTTTTTAAAGACAATAAATACATAGAAACAATAAACACGAATCTTTTTCGTAATCTAATGAAAAAGTTTCACTGCAAATACACCAAAAATAAACAATGCATAGATAGATAGATAGATAGATAGATAGATAGATAGATAGATAGATAGATAGATAGATAGATAGATAGATAGATAGATGTTTTAATCTAATCAAATATTCAGTAATTTATTAATAATGAGATTCAAAACTCAGATTTTTAGTTATGTTTTATGGTTGGCAAATAGCCGATATTGTGTTTATTTAAACAAACAAACAAATAAATAAATACCTTTATTTTTTAAAATCTAACCGGACGTGACGCACTACCTCCGGGCGACTTTAACGCAGGAATAGTTTTTGGTTGTCCCTCTGTGTTTCTCTGTTTTGTAACGGCGGTGGTTTGACTTTTGCCCCATAACCGGACCCGAACCTGACCCGGTCCGAGCTCGGTTCTGAAAATGTCCCGCGTGCTCATTGTCGGAGCGGGGCTGACAGGCAGCCTCTGCGCATGTCTGCTGAAGAGAGAGCTGCAGAACAAGGTCCAGATTGTTGTATGGGACAAAGCCAGGGGCACGGGTGAGCCGCAGTCAGAACTTTATTCAGAAATGTTGGAATTTAAGGTGTCCGCGCTCACAGCGGAACTGGGTCACATTTCAGACCCGAACCGAGGCGGGTTTCTGATCAAAAGACCTTTGTCTTCAATTCGTCTCATCTAACTGCGACATAATTTTATATCTGCCGCAGAAAGAGACGCAGAAACCAGTAAAAGTCTCTGTGTGGAGGTTTTATGTCCTCAGGTTCCCAGTAGGCAGGTGAAGACTCATCAAAGACCTCAACCAGCATGCAACATTCCAGGACCACAATCCCTCACTTCCAGCCAGGTTGTGCTGCAGATAGCCAAGCTTATAGATGTGGTATCGGCATATGAAAATATGTCTGGAAGACAATCCTCCCCAAGACTTTTACACAGAAATCATAAAAACCAGCAACTATCTTTAGTTACGTTGATCTAGGGATGGGCGATATTTTATCGTGTGCGATACATCGTCAAAGAAATTCCGCATGATAATAATTTGTCATCTGACGATAAAAATGATAAATTTATGTAAATTTATCAGCTTGGTTGCATTTACAGTTATTTATGTTTTTTTCTGTTTGCATTGTTTGAATAAATGTCAAACTTGTTCTGATATTTCAGACTTGTTTGGTTAGTAGACTGCAGTTTTGCAGTACAGCTGTACTACTGGGACTTAACTGACGTGGTATCTAGTATCATTTTAGGGTTCTCAAGACAGAATGTAGTGATGGATTTATAACACAAACAATTAGGATGATATTTTTTATTGTTAATTATCGTTACCGTGATGAGAACCAGAAATTATCGTGGTATATTTTTAGTCCATATCGGCCGTCCCTGCTGGTTAGAAACTTTATCCGACCTCAGACTGCGCCGGAAAACGTGAGCACGTGATCATCAAACATGGCGGGAGCCGTCCGTCTGCAGGCGGGGTGCAGTTAACTCAGCAACTGCAGCTTCTGGACCTGTCTCCATGATGACAGAACCTGGTCCTGATTGGTTTCACCTCTCACTGACGCAAGCCTCGATTCTGACGGGACTTGATGTGATGCTGCAGGAATAAATCCATGGTTGGTGTTTTCAACAGGCTGCAAAATTATTTTAAACAGCCGGTGTTTCATACTGCAGCTTGGCTGATGTTCACAACTGAACAGGCCGATATCTGGACAGGCTGGATATCTGGACAGGCCGATATCTGGACAGGCCGATATCTGGACAGGCCGATAACTGGACAGGCTGATATCTGGACAGGCTGATATCTGGACAGGCTGATACCTGGACAGGCTGATATCAGGACAGACTGATACTCTGAACAGACTGATATCTGGACAGAGTGATATCTGGACAGACTGATACCTGAACAGACTGATACCTGGACAGAACCA
>JALJCO010005321.1:0-45972 GCA_023101725.1 Atherinomorus stipes
CTACCACCATCATGTGACTTGTGAAGCTAGAATCTGATAGGCTACCATCACCATGTGATACGAGAGTTAGAATCTGATAGGCTACCACCATCAAGTGACTCAGAAGCTAGAATTCTTTTGAATAGGCCACTACCATCATGTGATAGAAACTAGAATCTGATAAGCTACCAAAACCATCATGTGATACAGAAGCTAGAATCCTGATAGGCTGGCTACCACCATCACTTGATACAGAAGCTAGAATCTGATAGGCTACCACCATCATGTAAGACACAGAAGCTTGAGTCTGATAGGATTCTACCATCATGTGACTCAGAAGCTAGAATCTGATAGGCTACCACCATCATGTGGCTGAATCTAGCTGTTTCACATCATTTTATTGCCTAAAACTCTCAGAAATTAAAACAAATGGCATGTTTTGTATCTGTGCAATGTTATTGCGATACTCAAAAAAGTATCGATTCCAATATTTTGTCTGACTGGTATTGTTATATCGACTCCAGGGGTATCGATATGCCCATCCTTAATGCAAATATCAGCCTAAACATGTCGGCTAGCCAATGTATCAGTCTATCCTTAGAATTGAGATTGGGCCAAAATGTCGTTCTCGGGCTTCTGTAGAGCTGAAAACCCCCAGCAGGGGGGGGGGGGAACGATGTTTAGCAGGCTGCAGTAGACTGAGATCTTTGGGGACCCCTGGCTGAGTCTGACAGAGGGTCGGAGCTGCAGAGCAGAAACTGTTTCTCCTTTCCATTTTCGTTCCCTCTGGGGGGGTCGGAAACATCATCCTGACTTTATCTGAAACTCTGAGCAGCTTAAAACAAGCCCCCATGTCTGCTGCTGTTCTGTGCAAATGAAAAAAAGAACCATGCTGTATTTTCTTTTTTTAAAACTGATGTAGTTTCTGTTGCTCTGGAGACCGGGAGTGAGAGGGCTGAGGCAGGAGGTGTTTTTAAACCTGTCAGCACGTGCTTGAGCCCATTCCTGGAGCTGTGTTTGGATGCTAGCAACAACACTGTTCCTTCTCTTTGCTGTACATCCCTGTAGAAATAAAAGCAATAAAAGAGCTGTGAGTGTGTGTGTTGACCTGAGGGATGGAAAACAGACATGTTTACCTCCAGCAAAGCTGAAGTTAGTGGTACTGAGGTAAACATCCTCATCACCATTTTCTCTCACCTCAAAATGACATGAAAACACTCTACTGGTCATCGGTTATGCGGCTACAGGAGCCCAGAGGGGACAAACAGCATCATAGTTTGACACATGCCACATTTGGACTTTAAAAAATGAAGGCTTAAAGGAGTAGAGCACAAGTTCCAGCTTTTATCCAGAAGTTCGCCCCCTCTGGCAACAAATGGACACCTAATGTCGTGCACACGCATGAGCTGCTTCAATTGCGTTGGTTTTTAGTTTAACCCACATTACACTCAGTCTGAGCCCAGAGTCATGACGTCGACTGAAGTAATAAAGTTATAAATCTGCAAGTTGTTTACAGTTTGAGCGTTGAGTAAACTGACGAACTGTATGCTAACCGTAACAACAAGCTAACGCTGGCTTGTAGATCAAATATCCAAATTCAGAGGCTGAGACCACCATTATCTTATAAAATTACTGCATCAACTAAATCTAACTGGTGGCCAGAGTGTATCTCTCCCCCAGGAACAGTCATATGACTGTCACACCGCTGCATTTCCATGCTAAAAACTTAGCACTGCAATATTACGCATCCTTATTTCCGTCATATATCACATTTACCATGTTAGTGAGAAGAAAGCCAACTGTGGGTCCTGTTTTATTCTCAGACTGGATCAAACTGCCCCCCTGCCATGAAGGGGGTGTTTTTTGGCACAACACCAGTCAGACTCCAGTTTGGTTCTCTTCGTCTCACTAGACAAAACTTTTCTTCTTTGTCTTACTGGAGTCTGAGTTGGGGTTTGAGAGACACCTGCTCTCCATCTTTCACCAGCAGTTAGTGTTGTCTCAACATGCGCGGACCTGCGGTGGCGGAATACACGACACCGGTGCAGCCAGACGAACGAGAACGTGCAACTCGTCTCCCCCACATGCGCCCCCTTGAGGCTTCGTACCTGAAACTCTCGCATTGACCATTCAGAAACAGTATTAAGAAACCACCGCAGTGAGGAAAGATCAGTTCATTCTACACATCAGGCAATTGTAAGAGAATGTGGAGGAAAGAAAAGATAGTATTTAACATTAAAACCTGTGCAATGCACCTTTAAAGGTACACCATGTTACTTTTGACCCAAACATCAGACTAATGTAAGTAATAATAGATGATTCCTGGAGTCAATATCACTTGATGAATGTCATTATTCTGAGGGGGCTGTCCTCCTCAAAAACCCGACATGGTAACTTTGCAGGAGTGGATCCGTCTCTCATTGGATCATGTGACCTGGAATGCTTTGCTTTATAACTCCACGACTTCACTATCAGCTGATCAAAGTGGTCTGAAAGATAAACCTCCATGACCCTGTGTGAAAAAGTGATTGCCCCCTAAACCTAATAACTGGTTGTTCCACCTTAGCAGCAACAACTGCATCAAGCGTTTGTGATAACTGGCAGTGAGTCTTCTACAGCGCTGTGGAGGAATTTTGTTCCACTCATCTTTGCAGAATTGTTGTAATTCAGCCACATTGGAGGCTTTTCCAGCATGAACCGCCTTTTTAAGGTCATGCCACAGCATCTCAATGGGATTCAGGTGGGGACTTTGACTAGGCCACTCCAAAGTCTTCATGTTGTTGTTCTTAAGCCATTCAGAGGTGGACTTGCTGGTGTGTTCTGGATCATTGTTCTGCTGCAGAACCCAAGTGCGCTTCAGCTTGAGGTCACCAACAGATGGCCGGACGTTCTCCTTCAAGATTTTTGGTAGAAGCAGAATTCATGGTTCCATTTACCACAGCAAGTCTTCCAGGTCCTGAAGCAGCAAAACAGCCCCAGACCATCACACTACCACCACCATATTTTACTGTTGCTATGATGTTCCTTTTCTGAAATGCCGTGTTACTTTTACGCCAGATGTAATGGGACCTACACCTTCCAGAAAGTTCCACTTTTTGTCTCGTCAGTCCACAGAGTATTTTCCCAAAAGTCTTGGGGATCATCAAGATGCTTTCTGGCTAAACTGAGACGAGCCTTTATGTTCTTTTTGCTCAGCAGTGGTTTTGGTCTTGGAACTCTGCCATGCAGCCATTTTTGCCCCCAGTCTCTTTCTGATGGGGGAGTCATGAACACTGACCTTCATTGAGGCAAGTGAGGCCTGCAGTTCTTGGATGTTGTTCTGGGGTCTTTTGTGACCTCTTGGATGAGTCGTCGCTGTGCTCTTGGGGTCATTTTGGTCGGCCGGCCCCTCCTGGGAGGGTTCACCACTGTTCCATGTTTTCACCATTTGTGGATAATGGTTCTCACTGTGGTTCTCTGGAGTCCCAAAAGCTTTAGAAATGGCTTTGGAACCTTTTCCAGACTGATAGATCTCAGTGACTTTGTTTCTCATTTGTTCATAAATTTCTTTGGATCGCAGCATGATGTTTAACTTTTGAGGATCTTTTGGTCTACTTAACTTTGTCAGGCAGGTCCTATTTAAGTGATTTCTTGGTTGAGAACAGGTGTGGCAGTAATCAGGCCTGGATGTGGATAGAGAAATTGAACTCAGCTTTCCAAAGATGTGATAAACTACAGTTAGTTTATGTTTTCATACAAGGGGGCAATCACTTTGTCACACAGGGCCATGAAAGTTTGGATCCCCCTCCCCCCCCCACCTTACTAATAAAAATCTTTATTTAAAAACTGCATTTTGTGTTTGCGTTTGTTATCTTTGTCTAATATTTAAATTTGTTTGATGATCTGAAACATTTAAGTGTGACAAACATGCAAATAAAAAAGGAAATCAGGAAGAGGGGGGGGGGCACACTTTTTCACACAACTGTATCATCACTGATAGATTGATACGTTTTATGAACAATATTAAGTACAAATTCATTTAACCTGACCTTCAATATGAAATGAATAAGAAAATACTTTATTTATCCCAGAAGAGAAATTCAATGAAATTAAACCACTTGGATCATCACGTTTGCACGTCCGCTGTGACTGCTGTACATCAACTAACCAGTAGATGGCAGCACAACCTCATGAGCTTCTTAACAGGACTTCAGGTAACGAAGCTTTGGCCAGAACGACTCGACGCGTTCTCGGGGCTTCATCCATCTCTACTGGCTGTAGCTGTTGATCCCTTTAACTAGTCACCTCTGTTGGATGAATCAGTTTATCAGTTTATGCTGCTGCACTCTGTCAGAGATTATGTTTATTTCTGCTTTTCCTTCCTCTGTTTCACTTTAAGGTGAATTTTGATCCTCCAGCAGCTTTCCTGCTCATGTCTGAGTGTAATTTATCCAAACTAACTGAATGCTATCCAGGTTTCTGGATGTTTCTGGGTCTCTGGCGCAAAGCTCATCAGCCCCAGATCAGAACCTGGCGTTAAGGAATAAGAGGATTTCGATTTCAGCAGGAAGAACATGAACTGATGATGTTGGAAGAAAATAAAGCTAATTTTCTCTCATGTTTATTCTTACATTAGTTTTGGACTGTTACATATTTCTGCATTTTTAATCAGCCTATCTTCTGTAAAAGATCCAGAAATGACCTTGTTGAAGAAGATAACAGTTTTAATACTTCTGAGTTGTATCATGTCCTTGTACTGTTACCGTCTCCTTACTCGAAAATATTTTGTCAACCAGGATTCTGCTGGTCTGCTGTTCCTGATTTTACAGTCAGAGATTAATTTATCTAAAAGTTATCATGAAGTTTCTTTGTTTTGGAAATGTACCCCAAATTATCATTAATGTTAATTAATGGTTAAATTGCAATGAATAATAAAACAATTGGCCATTTTGTTTTTGATTGTGTTTTAGCTGAAATTTTGTTTCTCCATAGATTATAACTGCATTTCATTTTAAAGGAAGAGGTTATTTTGAATTGAAGTTTAATACTGTAAGGTAATTGATCTGAAAAGAATGTGATGTTTAAGTATTAAAAGAAAGAGATTTTAGAATATTGAGTATCAGTCTTGCAGCAAACAGAATCTCAATAACTTCATTGTACTTTTATTGCTTCCCAAGTAACTGTCATGTTTTTCTTTTCACAAATACAGTATGATTGTCAAAAATACCATTAAAGGTTCATTTTATGTAAAACAGTAGTCAAATTTTCAGCCAGCCTTGTGGCTGTTCAGATTTCTTTCCATGGTGTCCAAAATCCCTGGCAGCGCCTGCAGAGGATGGAAAGGGAAGGAAGGGCCCCCGGCATCGTGGGGCGTCCTTCAGTAGTCGAAGCCTGGCAGCATAACTACAGGATGGCTAGACCATCCCTGAACATAAGATTAGTCCAAAAGTGAGGTTTTAGTCTGATCTGAAAGGTAGAGAGGGGTCTGCTTCCTGAGACTAGCTGGTTCCACAGAGAGAGGTCTGATAACTGAAGGTTCAGGCTGTTACCGTGAGGTTTAATGTTTGACTTGCTTTGTTTTACGCATTATGGACGTCTAGTCTGCAAACTGAGTCTCTTTGTTGATCTACACACTTAAAGGTAGAGGTAGAAGACAGGACCATCTCTGTACCTGTAGGTATATTTTTTTAAACAAATGTTCTCTCAAAAGTACAATATATTGGTCTTAATGAGTATTGTAAATTTTTATATACTATGAAAAAGGGTCCAAAGTAATATAAAGTACAAATTTGTACCATTTCAACTCTAAAGGTACCTGTAGCATTGAAAAATGTGCGTAGCTTGTACAATAACTATAAATAAGCAGTACTTTTAAAACAGTAGTATAATTATAGTTACTATATTATGATTTTCATAATAATCTATGATAATTATTATGTATAATTATATATGTGTTTGACTAATGGCTATAAAATAATTATTTCATTTATTATTGGCATCTTTGATTTTTGTCATAATCTCTATTTTATTGACTTTCATTCATGTTTTAATTGTTTTTAGTTGTACTTTTATTAACTCATACAGCTTGATAAGGTACAACAAATGGACCAGGACCGAAGGTACAGAAATGGTCAGAAAAAGGAACACCCCCAGTGACAAACTTTGTACCCTTTTAATTACAAACTGGTACCTTTATTTCTGAGTGTGTATATATAAATAGCTTTTTTTTTAAGGCTCAAAGTGTGAGAATTTATTTTATATTTTTGAAACTAAAACTATTAAGTCCCTTTTTCTGTAGGCAGTCAAAATACAGGCCCACAGCTCAGACCACGTTGTGAATTGTTCCAGTGAAATGAGCCAGCTTGCTCCCTGCAGGTACCGCTACAAAGTCCCGCCCCACACTCGCAATGCTAGCATTGGTTCCTCGCCTGGGTCTCACTGCAGACCAGACTCACTGTTGTGCATGAACTTTCATCTGTAGCAAGCACAAAAATATCATCACACGCGAGATATGGCCCACTCCGCGCACTCGACCAAACGTTCAGCTGCGTGGGGCGAGTTTCTGACAGGCGTCTTTGCACACCGAGAGGACACACGAAGTTCATACTGACTGACAGCCTGCAGTACTCTTGGGAGAGACAGCGGTGGTTTTAGCAACTTTATATTCTTACCCTCATGGGGTCAGGCTTCTATTAATTAGGGAATGTATGGATACGTTTGGCACCAAAACACGACATTTCCCCCGAAATTGTACATCTGGGAACAGCGAGCTAGCTGTTAAAATGTTCGGTCTCGGTTCGTTTGGGTACTGGTTCTGTTGGGTGCGGGGATGGTCTTCGGAGCCGAGATCTCGTTCACGTTGCACTATTGCCAAACGAGCCAAGAATGATGCTGCGTTCCATTTTCATCGGAACTGGGAACTGGGAACTGGGGGTGACGTCACACCCGACCAACTTGCGTTCCAGCTCACTGGTCGGAAAACCAGTTAGCAACCTAGCAAAACAAAGTGTTTTACAAGGCTATTGTTATTAGCCGTTGTTGGCACAGCTGGTGTTGTAGTTCACATATACGACATGAAAAAAATGTGAATTACACTACAGCAGCTTCCCCTTACATCTGTATAAACCAATACTACGTGTACGATTGATTTATGCAACAAAATATAAGTAAGAATGGTAAATAAATGTAACATTACAGAAGCTTCTAAAACTGCTAACACAGGGCGCGGCCATCTTTAAATCTGAACTGGGAGCTGCGAGAGTTGTCCGACTTTCCGAGTGGGAAATCCGACTTCAGGGGGCGTTCCAGTTGAGTCCTCCCACTCGGAACTTCGGGGAATTTCCGACTTCCGAGTTCAAATGGAACGCAGCATGAGAATCTCAGGTGGCGCTGCTTTCGGATTCACCGTAGGCGAGGACAAGACGGTCGCAGAAGAAGGTTCTCACTTCTGTTGCCTCCTCAAAGCGACATTATTTTGATCGTAGGAGCTTGGATATTTTCATCAGATCAAATATCGATTAAAGATTATACTTCCTCTAACTCCACATCTGACCACGAGCCATCTTTATAAGTACCGTAGTCCCACACGTGTGTTTGTTGCCAATGCAGTTTGTAGTCCTCTTCCTCTCTTTGGATCACTTGAATCGGACCGAGACCTGCATTTGCAGGCAGACCGAGTCCGGTTGTTTGTTCCGGATCAGAGTCCGTTTGCGCATTCACAACTCCCCTAAATGAAGCGGACTCTCCGAGCAAACGGACTCTGATTCGAATCAAAAAAGCTCTGTGAATGCGCCCTTAGAGATGTAATATGTGGAACACATTCATGGAACAGTTTTCCAGACTTTCCGTCCTTCTACTGACAGGTCATAAAGTAGCCAGAAATAAAGAAAATGGCGTCTTTTATGTCTTGCAACATCTTCCACGGTCCTGTGAACGCATCATGATTGGAAGTTGTGGGTGGAGATAAAAGATGGAGAAGCTGGATGTTTATACTCTGGCATTTTCAGACCGAGGCGACGCCAGACAAACTGGAAGTGTTGCCTTTGAGTTGGTCGTTACCTCAGAAACCTTGAACAAAAACCAGTAGTCATGATACAGCCACAATTTATCTTCAACTAAAAAATTCCCCCATGAGAGAAAAAGGTGAGAGAAGTTTTACTCACATGGAGTGAAAATAAATCCTGCAGAGCTCAACTCAGTCCAGCTGAACTTTACCAGTCCAGCACTTCTAACATAAAAGCAACTGAAAGCAATAAGAAGGAAGAAAAGACCACATAAAAGCAAATAAGAGTGAAATATGAGATAAACTCGGGGACAGAAGTGATGCAATGGTGGGCGGGGCCAACTGGAGGACCTGATTAACAGCAGCAGTTCCAAAGACGAGGAGGAAAGGAGGCAGCCAATTCTCAGCTGTTGCCGTGGCGATGTTGGTGGGGTGGCCTGATGTTCTCTTTACTACATGTAGACAAGGCTAAGCAGGTTGCCAGGCAACGCACAGCCGCTGTGATGCCATCCCAGCTTGGTGAAGCGAGGTCTGATGGAGGAGAAGGTCTCAGCGTTGTTGTTTCTCTGCTTCTGTGTTCGGAGGGACGAGCGTCAACTGGAGACACGCCGGGAATCAAACCACCGTGTTCCTGTCCGGGAAGACTCGACGGTCTCTCAGATATAGTTTAGACCTCCATGTTCACAGCTGCAGAAGTTTTAATCCCACACACCTGAAGACATGTTTTCAGCACAAATAAAACAAAATGAAGCAGAACAGATAAAACATCGATCAGATTTGTGCGAAAACAATAAAAATCTACAGTTACGTCATTAATTCACTAATCTTACTCTGAGGTGGAAACCTCACACCTGGTAGCTTTAAATTACCGAGAATGAGGAGGAAGATGAGTGATGAACATTTTCAAGTACTGTATGACACCTATGTTGTTCTTTTTGTTTGTTTGTTTGTTTCACTGCTTTCATCAGCTGTTTTCCACAATGAGAATCTCCCGTTCCACTTCATCCCAAAGCTGCTCTGTTGGACTGAGATCTGGTGACTGTGGGGAACATCGGAGTCCAGTGAACTCATGGTCATGTTCCAGAAAGCAGCTGGAGATGATGTCATCTTTGGTGCATCATCCTGCTGGAAGCAGCATCAGAAGATGCTCCACTGTGGTCATGAAGGGTCATAAAGGGCATCAATGCTCTGGTAGGCTGTTAAACCATCGTACCAACGTGGTTCAACCGCCATGTTGGTATTAAGGGGCCCAAAGTGGTCCAAGAAAACGTTCCCCAACCCATTCCACCAGCAGCAGCCCTCACTTGATCCAAGGCAGGATGGATCCATGCTTTCATGATGTTTCTAGCAGATTCTGAGCATCTGAATGTGGAGCTGAAATGGAGACTCATCAGACCAGCAACGTTTCTCCATCTTCTTTTGTCCAGTTCTGGTGAGTCTGTGTGAGTTGGAGCCAGTGGCGGAGCCAGACTTTTATTGTTGGGGCGGCCAGGGGGGGCCAAGGCTATCTCAGTGGGGGTCCACTGTAAGACTGAAAACTAACACAGAAACGGTACTTTCAATCATATTCATGATGGGCACTGATTAAAATTTTCATTCGCGATTAATTGCATGTTTGATGCTCTGTGTTTTTCTCCTTTAAAGGGAAAGTTCAGAATTTTTTACATAGGGCCTCATTTACAAGTGAGCCAGAATACTACTTATTACTGAAGACAGTTTCAACATATTTCATCCCATTATTCTAGTTCCAGGAGGTTGCTGATGCTAATGCTAGTGGAAGTCAATAGGAATCTGCTAGCCTGTCATTAAAACCAATCTTATCCACTTCACAGAAGATCCGAGGCAAATCAGCAAGCCTGTTTGTGTAAATGCTGTGTATGACAAATTTTGCATTACATATAGAGGAACTAGTTTCTTACCAGCTGACTAATCTGTCAGTGTATTCTGGTTCATAAAGACATGGTGACAGTTAGTTTGATGAAAAAAGTTAGAAATTATCTTCAAAACCCGACATATCCTCATGCCTTTCAGACGTGGTCATAGTTTAGACTTTATATTTGTGTAATCAGATTCCTTCATGCACGTAGCAACAGATAACATCACTCTGCTGCCAAATACAGGAAGTAAAACTTTGTAAAGTGTCTCTGCAGCAACAATCAAAATGCAACGAAACGCAGGTTAGTTTTATTTGTAACATTATTCTTTTAACACGGCATTTACACAGATAGTCTGAAGTTAGAAATGATTTGGCTCGAATGTTCTGTGGAGTGGATAAGATTGTTATTAATGACAGGCTAGCAGATTCCTATTGACTTGCACTAGCATTAGCATCGGCGACCCACTGGAACTAGAATAATGGAATGAAATATGTTGAAACCGTCTTCAGTGACAAGTAGCATTCTGGCTCATTGGAAAATGAGGCCCTATGTGAAAAAAATCCTGAACTTCCCCTTTAAAAGTGCTGCCATATGAAAGAAAATGCTGCAACCGTTGGTTTACCAGTTAAAAACTAACAAGACAGAAATCTGGGACTAGTCCTGGACTCAGACCTGAATTTCAGCATCACATTAAAGGACTGATGTCTCAGCAGGACTAAGAAAAATTTGTCCATGCATTTATCTTCAGTAGTCTACAAGTTCAGTAATGCTGTCCATACAGGTCTGCCTATAAAGTCCATCAGACAGCTGCATGTAAAGATACACAATAATTATCGGGTCGATAATTACCGGGCTGATATCGGAATGACGTCACAACATCCTGTTAAGTCAGATATCATGACGACTCACCCCATTAACTCATGTCCCAGTAAAGTTGGAATTGTAAAGATTGGACATGCAGAAGTTGAAAATCCCACTTTGTGCTTTTCTCGCTGAGATATTGCGATTGGGGAAAGAAAGCTGCTGCTTCACACGGGAGGCCCCAGACTGCTTCCAAAACCACTTTCCCCATCTTATTTTAGACACAAACTAACCCATAAAGTTGGAATTTTATCGGTATCGGCCTTTAGGAGCTAATATTGATCGGTTATCAGTATCAGTTTTAAAAAATGTTTATCCTGCATCCCTATTAAGATGAGTACATCGCCACCTACTACATAGTGCAAACTACTGTACAGGAATGACCGGGTGCTGTGACATGTCAGTCATCTGGGGGGGGGCCAATCCAATGTCAGGGGTCCAGTGCCCCGTCCCCCCCCCCCCTCTAGCTCCGCCTATGGTTGTAGCCTCAGTTTCCTGTTCTTAGCTGACAGGAATGGAACGCCAGTCTGGTTTTCTGCTGCATTCTGGTCCAGCTGGAGATTTTCTCTTCTTCAAAACATTCTCTGGAAACTAGAGATGATTGTGGTGGAAATCCCAGTAAATACTCAGAACAACATCCATTAAACCTCCTTTCTTCCTCATTCTGATGCCCAGTTTGAACTTCAGCGAATCGCCTTCATCATGTCTGCATGACTAGATGCTGCCGTGTGATTGGCTGGTTACATATATGCGTTAATAAACAGGTGGACGGTGAGTGTGTGTGTTTGGCAGAAAGCTCCTCTGTCTTCAGTCTTCCATGTTTATGTCATTTGACATTATTACAGCCTCCAGCTTTTGTTCTCTGAACACTATAAAGAGTAAATGTTTATTCAAAAAAAAAAAAAAAACGAGCCCCAGAAAACACTGCAATAAATAATAACCTGAATAACAAGCAGAGTTATTACTGAATCCAGGAAGTTGAATACATCTAAATATATAGAAGAAAATGATGATACCGCCCTGTGATTACTGAAGGTTTGTGTGTGTGTGTGTGTGTGCTGTCCTAGTTTTAGAAACCTTTTATTACTCAGGCACATTTGTACTGTAGTTATGGAAATTGTATTGAATGGACTTATTCTCTGCTTCCCTCTCTTTATATAACTGCACACGGTGATTCATAATCATCATCCTCATCAGGGTGTTTATCTCAATGGTAAAATACACGCCTGAAAACTGATATATTCACCTGTGGCATCATCTTTTTCTCAGTTAGCTTAAGGCCAGCAGATATTTCCCTGATGGTGTGAAAATGCTGAGTCACCGCTAACATCATCATGAACTCAACCACATGGTGAGTTCATGGGTCAGGGTCTCCAGTAACGGCAAATTATCTCAGGGAAAAGAAATGTTGGAAGATTTCTGACTTTTACATGCATCCCTCCTCCAACACACCTCAATTGACATTTTGTAAAAAGCCACGCCCCTTAGTTACTGTTGCTATGCCTGTCAAGCTTTCTGTAGCCGACAGGTGTTAGCTAATGTCACGACAGGGCTAGCTGGTATACGTGTGTGTTAGTGACTTGTTTTGTAGCAAAACCAGAGTGATATATCATGAAGAATGTTTTTGTCTATAAAACATGGCAAAAAGTGTCCAAATCATGTCATCAGCACTAAATAAATACATTTATTTAATAATTCATCATCCTCACTCATACTGTTGTGGCCTGGTCCTTGTGAATTGCAGGTAAATGCCTGGAAATGTCTGTTAAAGCTCACAAAACTGAAAGTTTGTGTGGAGACATGGACATAAAAGCCAAATTAAATTGATTAAAGAAAATAATAAAATGAAGGGGACAATAAATACACAAATGAGAAATACACATGTGCCCCAACAGAAGCAGCTGTATTGAAGTGTTTTCCAGCAATGGCAGCCGTGCGCCTCCTCCCTCTGGTTAATGATAACTGGCTCTGACATTATTATTGCAGCTCTCCACTGATGAAAGCCAGATATGAAAATTATTACAGTCATTTAGGGAGAGCATCATTTTGTGTCGGCTGGTAATGAGCAGGGTTGAGAGCATTCACTTAAATGGAAAATTACTCTTTGTCCTTTTTCTGAGTGAAGCTGTTAAACAGATTTGTAGTTTAACATTTTACTATCACAGTAATTAGTCTAAAGGGCAAATAAACAGATTTGTTTGTGGTGTTTTGTTCCCACTGTAAACAGCTACTTTAATAATCGGAGACTTCAATTTTCCAGCACTTTGTTTTTTTCTCTGTCTCACGTCAGGCTGAGACAACCGTCTTATCTCCTATATGTACTACTATATTCATTCCTAGGATTACTTTACTCAGTCATAGTACTACTATTTGTTCCTAGTACTACATTACTATTTCCAGTACTCCTAAACTCATTCCTAAGATTACTTTATTTGTTCCTATTACTACATTATCCATTCCTAGTCCTACTATACTCATTCCTAGGATGAATTTACTCATTCCTAAGATTACTTTACTCATTACAAGTACTACTTTATTTGTTCCTAGTACTACATTACTCATTCCTAGGATTAATTTACTCATTCCTAGTACTTCTATACTCATTCGTAGTACAGCTTTATTCATTCCCAGTATTACTTCACTCATTCTTAAGATTACTTCACTCATTCCTAGGATTACTTCTACCAGCGATAATCTCGCGAGATTTTCTTTCGTAAAAATATCGGTCCAAAAGCCGATACATTTTATGATATCACATTTTAATGCCAATATAGGCTGATATTGAACATCCTTACAAATAATAGCAGCAAAGCTCTGAACTTCCTCCTGACTGAGGTTATCAGTAGCTAATAGGAATATCTGATATTATTGACTAATATCGGCATTAAAATGTAATAACGGAAAATATTGGTGTCAGTTTTTTTCAGGGTGATATTTTTGCTTAGATATCTCGTGAGATTTCATAACATCACTGTTTTGGAACATCAGCGTTGCTCCTGCATGTATGAAATTAACAAATATTGCTGATTTTAGATCCTGAACTGGTATGAATTACTAATTTATTACTAATAAATCATCAATTGCTTTTTAAAGAATTGAAAGATGCTTTCACAACATGATACTGGACAAATCTGCAGCAACTGATGTCCGATATTATCGGCCGATATTGGCATTAAAATGTGATATCAAAAATGTTATCGGTTTTTAAAAATGTTTTTACGAATAAAAGAAAACTCATTCTGTTACAAAATCTCGCAAGATCTTGTTCCATCAGCATTGGTCCAGCATGTAGAAAAGTCACTGTTACTGTGGAAGAACTTCATTTCCCAGCATTCCTTTCAGGGTTATGTGACTACAGTGCAGCTGCTGCTGCTACAGACTGACTTGCTTTGAAACTGCTGATATGTCTGGTTTTAAGTTGTTGGTTAAGTTACCAAGTTGTCAGAAACATTAGAATTAGCCACATGTTGGCTAATACCTGCTAGTATCTGACATATGGTAGTATCTAATACCTGCTAGTATCTGATATATGGTGTTTAATACATGTGTTTGATATATGGTGTTTATACTGTAGTTTGATATATGGTAGTTTAATACCTGCTAGTATCTGATATATGGTAGTATCTAATACCTGCTAGTGTCTGATATATGGTAGTATCTAATACCTGCTAGTATCTGATTTGGTAGTATCTAATACCTAGGGCTGCCTGATTATGGAAAAAATCAATATCACGATTATTTTGGCCAATACTGAAATCACAATTACTTTCTAGTTACATGATGCATTAATTTTGCTTTTTCTTTCTAAGGTTTCTAACACTGAAAATAAATATAGACTACAAATATGTACCTTAAAGCTGTTTTGAAATGTATAAAACATTAAACCAATAAAACAAATATACTTTGAACATTGAATTAATTCCAAAAATGAAGAAAAAAACAATTATATCTGAAATAAACGATATATCCAGCTGTTCTGCAATTTCTCTATATTTGAAAAATAAAATAGATGTACTTTTTTATATAAAAAAATATCCCAAAATTATCTTTGTCGAGCTTTGCGCAATGCTAGAACATTCCAAATCTCACAAATTGCCTGAGATAACCTCAGAATAACTTTTAGAAATTGTGCCAAGAAAAATGGCAAAAAAAAAAAAAAAAAAAAAAAATCAACTCGACTACATGAGTTTGATTGTTTTATACAAAAATTGAAATCCCGATCACAAGTCCTGCTAGCATCCGATATCTGGCAGCCAGATGTCCAAAATGAACTCGCCTGGCTGAGTTAAGGAGATTTTGGGATCTTTGATCTCAGAGAAACAACCTCACAGTTGTCTCTATATATTGGTATCGGTTGATATCAGAAATTAAAAGTTGGACAATATCGGATATCGATGTAAAAAAAGAAAAAGCCAATACTGAACATTCCTGCTTATTACCATTTTCTTTTTTTGTAATTTTATCACCATTTCTCCAAATTAAAGAGAATTCATTTTTAAACCAGCAGAAAAGAATAAAGAATAAAGCAAAACATGATATAAAAAGTTTTATTTTCTCAGGTTTTGCATCTTTAATCCATAAATCCTTGTAACGTTTTTATTTCACAGGAGAGAAAAAATGATAAAGATTGAAAGAATGCTGATAATTTTAATACATGAACGAGTCCGACTGTCGTCCTTTAAGCAAACATAGAAACCACACAGCAGAAAGTTAGAAAAGGAGCTCCGTGTTGGTTGTCTGGACGACCTCACGGAGGGTTTGGCTGGACTGGTGAAACTGGTCTTCCCCTCAGTGTCGCCAGCATGGCGGCTTCGTCCCGCCGAAGGTCACTGAGGCTCTGCTGCACGTGTTGATGCTCGCAGAGAGGATAGAAGCTAAAAAACCAGAGCAGATGAAGGAGGAGAGGTCGTCGTGGGCAACCGGCAGCGGCAGCCATGGCAACGGCAGCTGGTACAATAGGTTGCTCAGGCACAGAGAGGAGAGCTCAGGGATGAATGAGAGGGGAGGTGCAGAGAAGTAATGGCTCTTCGTTTGTTGCTCGTCTTCCTCACTTCTTCCTCATCTGCTGTTCAAAATCAGCTCAGCAGAGTAAATGTCAGCTCCGCGGGGGGGGGGTCTCTGCTGTGGAAAACAGTGTTCCCGCTCTGGATCCGGGTCTAGACGGCAGTGCTCCGACCCAGCAGAGGGAACGCCGTCGGCATGCCGCAGCTGGGCTCCAAACCCCCGAGTCTGTGGACCCCCTGAAATCCCCGTATCCCCCCTCTCAGCCCCAGTCCATCACGATGAGTCCTGGGCTCCCTGCGGGGCATCGTCGCCATGACGGAGGCGGGCTGAAGCGAGGCCGGCGGAGACAGGTTGTTGTGGTTCAGGTCCATGTTGGACAGAAGGTGACCCAGGGAGTCCCAGCGCTGGGACGAAGGCAGGCGGATCAGGGACGAGTACCCCCGATGAGGAAACACGGCGGCCGCGGGGGGCTTGCTGGTCTCGGACGTGAAGACCGGAGTCGGGTCGTGGTTTTCCCTCAGAGGTGGCGGCGCGGCTCGGAGCAGGGTGGGCTTCAGGTAGGTCCCCCCTCGTGGGTCGGCCAAGACCTCGCTGTAGGGTGGAGGGGGGTCCTCCATCAGGACTGCCTCTTCGTAGCAAGGCGGCTTCCCGAACACATCCGTGTCTGAAAGAAAAGGGAGGACCGGAAGTTCAGGACATGCAGGAGGAAAACTCAAATCTTACCGAGTATATTTTTCTACATTCTAGTAAAAATGTCTCCTCACACTTAAAATGAGATAAAATCACCTAAAGAGAAACATTTCAGTGAGACACAGGAACTCTGTGTCCACTCGTAGCCACACAGAGGCTCCAAGTAAATCCTGAAATAATCTAAAATCTTTGCTGTATTTTATTTTTTCTTTGCAGGGACACGCCCCCCCCCCCCCCACCTGGTACCTGGTTAGGATTCCAGATACCAGAACACATAAATCAGTGTCGGGACTGGATTTAAATCCGTCTGTATTTCAGACATTTCTGAGGTCCGGTTGTTTTTTTTTTACCAGACAAACTGCAGATATGTAGATTAAAGAGGCGGATTAATCCTTTAACCATCAGTGTGATCCAAGAGTAAAAGAAAAAAGGCCAAATCACTCAGCTGATCTGAATGGTTCCCAGTATTACTCACATTTTAATGACTCACTCCCAGTTTGCTTTGTGGTGCCATCAAATATTCCCACAATGTGCTAAAATGCCACGAATCTACATTTAAATGTGTTCTATAGACGTGGAAATTAGTAATGAGACACTGCGTGTGTCAGATGATGATGATGATGATGACTGACGAGTCTCAGACCTTCATGTCTCTGAGTAACACGAGTGTCTTTTGTGCACGAGTGGCAGGAGTGACAGACGCTGTGATTTACATCCTCGTCTGACTTTATCAGGAAAGTTGTTTTCACTGCTTTTCACGATTTTCTGGAGGAAAACGATTTTCCGTCCGCTTCACACTGCTCAACTTTTTTTTATTTTTCTGGAAATAGTCCCAGAAATGAATAAATATTGCTGATTTTAGGTCCTGAACTGGTATAAATTACTAATTTATCACTTATTAATCAGTTGTTTGTTAAAGAATTCAAGGATGCATTCACAACATGATACTGGACAAATCTGCAGCAACTGATGTCTGATATTATCGGCCGATATCAGCATTAAAATGTGATATAGAAAAATATCGTTATTAGTTTTTTCAGACCGATAGTTTTACTAATGAAATGTCGTGAGATCTCATTCTGTTACAAAATCTCATAAGATTTTTTTTTTCCATTATCACTGGTCCAGCGTGTACAAAAGTCGCTGTTATTGTGGAAGAACTTCATTTCCCAGCATTCCTTTCAGAGTCATGTGACTACAGTGCAGCTGCTGCTGCTACAGACTGACTTGCTTTGAAGCTGCTGATAATATGTCTGGTTTTAAGTTTGGTTAAGTTACCAAGTTGTCAGAAACATTAGAATTAGCCACATGTTGGCTAATACCTGCTAGTATCTGATATCTGGCAGCCAGATGTCAAAATGAACTCCTCTGGCTGAGTTAAGGCTGTTTTGGGATCTTTACTCTTAAATTATAAGATCAGTTAATATCGGATATCTTATCGGTTGATATCGGATATCGCAATTAATATCGGTATATCAGATATCGGTAAAAAAAAAAAAAAAAAGCCAACATTGAATATCCCTAATCATGTCAATATGGAGCAAAATCTCTGAGGAAAGTTTCCAACACCTTGTTGGATCTCTGACACCAAGAATAAAGGCAGTTCTGGAGTGAAATACTGGTCCAACCCGGTACTAGAAGCTGGTTCTGATGAAGTTTACATATCTCAACTCATATCTTTTTATATTGTTACCATCTGCTGATCTTCAGAGGAAAATTCATGAAGGTTTTCAGTCCTTCAGCTGCTCTTCTAACACTTTTAGGCAGAGGTCTGCAACCTTTACAATCCAAAGAGCCATTTTTGCCTCGATACAGCAAAATATAAGTTATACAGAGCCGCAAATTTTCATAGTGTCAAAATAAACAAATTAATCAATTAATTAAAAAAAATTAAATTAAAAAATTAAATTACATTTAAAATTAAATAAAAAATTTTAAAAATTTAAAAGATTAATTAATTTTTTGATCAATTCTTATATGAAATACATTCTTACTATATGACATTTTTTTGTCATTTTTAAAGAACTACAGTTTTATTTCTACTTTTAGGTTTAGGAAAAAAATCTAAAACTATGGAACCTTCGCAAAAATATTTAAAAAAATTAAATTTTCTTTTATAGGTTTTTTTTTTCTTTTGCCACCGTGAGTCTTACCCGCATGAATAAAAAAATGCAGATATTTGTAGAAAAGTTTGTAGAAAGAAGAGAGAGTAAGAGAGAGAGAGAGAAAGAGACAGAAAGAAAGAGAAAGAAAGACCTTTGCGCAGTTTCTCTTTGACATGTTGGTAAAAAGCATCTGAGTGGGTTTTGTTTTGCTCCAGAGAAACGAGCAGCGTTGCAGAGCGAAGCAGCGATGGTGAGAACACGACTGAGAGTCTACTTCAGCCAACAGCTGCACCCATGGGCTGGAAAACTGGAGCCAGTTTCTATTTCCAGGCTGATGAAACTGCAGATTCTGATCGATATCTGTTGAAATGTTGCACAAGCTCTCCTCCTTACTTCCAAAGCCTCACTAGCTCATCCTGACAGTTTTCTTGGCAGCTGTGCAGGTCTTTTAAGCCAAGCAAAAATAGAGTATTCTCTGTTTTTCTAAACTGCTGCTACAGTGGACAACTGAGACTTTTTTTTTTATTATTCTAGAATAAATCAATTTATAAATTAAAGAAATGTGTAAAGATAATTTTTAAAAACTATATTATTCAATGGGACGCTTAATAATTTCATACAGAATTTTATTTTATGTAAATCATTCCAAATAAAGCTGGGATGCTGTATAAAATTGATAGAAATAGAATGCAATGAAAAATCTCATTAACATATTTTATTCCCAGTAGATCATAAACTTTATATCAGATGATGAAACTGAGACATTTCATCATTTCATGGAAAATATTTATCGTTTGTGAATGTGATGCTGCAACACGTCTTTAAAAGTGGAACAGAAGCAACAAAAGGCGGGAAAATAATAATAGGAGGAGACTTTAATAATGGGTCAGTAGAACTTTACTCTTTGACTCATTTAATTTACTCAACTTTACTCATTCATAGGATTATTTTACTGATTCCTAGTACTACTTTCTCATTCCTAGGATTATGTTACTGATTCATTGGGTCATTTTATCTTTTTCCTAGTACTTCTTTACTGATTCTACTACTTTACCGATTCCTAGATTTCTTTACTTATTCCTAGAACTTCCTTACTTATTCCTAGTACTACTTTCTCATTCCTAGGATTACGCAACTGATTCTTAGGATTACTTTTAGTTACAGAATACTGAATACCCACTTAAAAGTGTATTTAGTAATGTATTCCGTTACACTGCTTAATTCTAGTACTGTATTCTAAATATTTGAAATACTTCTCCTTAAACAGCATTTATGTCTATTAAATACCATATTGTAAATGGCAGCTCCTCCCGCAGCTGAATATATTAATGCTAAACATTATTTGAAATAAAGTAAAACAATTACCAATTTGTTTCAAAATTAATTTCAGTGTTCAGATTACATTTCTTTTCTGTAATAAAGTGACAAAGTGCTTGTACCTAAACTAGTTGATGCTACCTTGAAAGCAGATCACAATCTTGGCTGAAAGAATCACCGTGCAGATTTCTTATCATGTGAAGGCCCCTTTAGCTGTCAAAAATGCGATAAAAAGCAAACAAACTCAGTAAACAAAACACCTGAAAGCCAGAGTTGGTAATCCTGTCCAGAAACACTTTGTTGTACTGGGTGAACTGGTCCGTCCATCCTGACAGTATCAACACATCATGTATTCATAAAAGGAAGGAAACCGTCAGACCTCTGAGAGCTGCAGTTCTGTAAAACTGACATTCACACCGAAAGGCAGGAAATGGTAATTCGCAACGTATAAAAAGAACAAATCGATGCCTTTGTGTCTAGTCTCTGTCCCTCCCCTCTCTCCGTCCCCCACGTCCCCCACGTGACCCCTATTTAAAATAGTAACTTTGCCGGAATACAGTTACTCAAATAGTTTTCTAAATACGCATTCTAAATACATGTATTATGTTACTCCCCAATACTGTTCCTAGGATTACTTTACTGATTCCTAGTACTACTTTACTCCCTCCTAGGATTACTTTACTCATTCCAAGTATTACTTTTCAACTGTTCCTAGTACTACTTTGCTCTGTGTTCCAGGTGAATTATTTCTGATACTAGTAACGTGTACTCTTTTCTGGTAATAACTTTCTCATGTCTTAGGATTTCTTTATGAGACCAGGATTATACACACAACCTGGTAGTTGTGAATATACTGCATACTTTATTACTGTATACTTCATGTAGTTTGGGGTTACTTATTTCGACAGGAGTTAGAAAAACTGGCTCCTCATGAAGGGGTTAAATGATGTTAAATGTCTTTGTCTCAGGTGATGTTTACTTCTCTGCTGGTGAGAACAGACGTCCTCATTAGAGGAGACGAGGAAAGAGGTGAAAAGTTTTTCCCGTTTCTTCTCCATCATGTTTTTTTTCTCTCCCAGCTTCTTTAGTGAAACGACCAGTCACTCCCAACATAAAGAAAACATTCCTACTCTAAATATTCCCGAGCTTGTGCGGAGGAATGATGAGTAAACCTGTGTGTCAACCTGAGGTAAGTCTGAAAAACGATCCCTGCACATGAAGATTAGCTGCAACAGCATCAACCCACACACATCGTTTCACCAAGAATCCATGTACAACCACAACAACAGGCATCGGGGTTGGAAACCAACAGCTGTTTGCTGAACTGTTGCCATGGCGCTGGATGTATTTATGGATTCAAGTATGTTTGTGTGCATGTGTACCTGGCCACGTTCCACCACTCCCCCGTCATCGGCTGACAGAATCTGCCTCTCATTGTTCCTCCGCTCTGTAAACCTCTGTGGTGTGAACAACGCGGAACGCTTTAAATAAACACCGACCACACGGAGACCCGGGCAGCAGCAGCAAGCGGGGCCGACATTCCCAACGAGGGGAAAGCGGAGGCCGCAGCAGCAAGCGGGGCCGACATTCCCAACGTGGAAAAGCGGAGGCCGCAGGAGCAAGCGGGGCCGACATTCCCAACGAGGGGAAAGCGGAGGCCGCAGCAGCAAGCAGGGCCGACATTCCCAACCAGGGAAAGCGGAGGCCGCAGCAGCAAGCGGGGCCGACATTCCCAACGAGGGAAAGCGGAGGCCGCAGCAGCAAGCGGGGCCGACATTCCCAACCAGGGAAAGCGGAGGCTGCAGGAGCAAGCGGGGCCGACATTCCCAACGAGGGGAAAGCGGAGGCCGCAGCAGCAAGCGGGGCCGACATTCCCAACGAGGGGAAAGCGGAGGAAGCAGAGCAAGCGGGGCGACATTCCCAACGAGGGGAAAGCGGAGGCCGCAGGAGCAAGCGGGGCCGACATTCCCAACCAGGGACAAGCGGAGGCAGCAGCAGCAAGCGGGGCCGACATTCCCAACGAGGGGAAAGCGGAGGCCGCAGCAGCAAGCGGGGCCGACATTCCCAACGAGGGGAAAGCGGAGGCTACAGGAGCCAGCGGGGCCGACATTCCCAACGAGGGGAAAGCGGAGGCAGCAGCAGCAAGCGGGGCCGACATTCCCAACGAGGGGAAAGCGGAGGCAGCAGCAGCAAGCGGGGCCGACATTCCCAACGAGGGGAAAGCGGAGGCAGCAGCAGCAAGCGGGGCCGACATTCCCAACAAGGGAAAGCGGAGGCCGCAAGAGCAAGCGGGGCCGACATTCCCAACGAGGGGAAAGCGGAGGCAGCAGGAGCAAGCGGGGCCGACATTCCCAACGAGGGGAAAGCGGAGGCCGCAGCAGCAAGCGGGGCCGACATTCCCAACGAGGGGAAAGCAAGCGACATTCCCAACGAGGGGAAAGCGGAGGCCGCAGGAGCAAGCGGGGCCGACATTCCCAACGAGGGGAAAGCGGAGGCAGCAGCAGCAAGCGGGGCCGACATTCCCAACGAGGGGAAAGCGGAGGCAGCAGCAGCAAGCGGGGCCGACATTCCCAACAAGGGGAAAGCGGAGGCCGCAAGAGCCAGCGGGGCCGACATTCCCAACGAGGGGAAAGCGGAGGCAGCAGGAGCAAGCCGGGCCGACATTCCCAACGAGGGAAAGCGAAGGCCGCAGCAGCAAGCGGGGCCGACATTCCCAACGAGGGGAAAGCAAGCGACATTCCCAACGAGGGAAAGCGGAGGTCGCAGGAGCAAGCGGGGCCAACATTCCCAACGAGGGGAAAGCGGAGGCCGCAGGAGCCAGCGGGGCCGACATTCCCAATGATGGGAAAGCGGAGGCTGCAGCAGCAAGCGAAGCCGATATTCCCAATGAGGGGAAAGCGGAGGCCGCAGGAGCCAGCGGGGCCGACATTCCCAACGAGGGGAAAGTGGAGGCCGCAGGAGCCAGCGGGGCCGACATTCCCAACGAGGGAAAAGCGGAGGCCGCAAGAGCAAGCGGGGCCGACATTCCCAACGAGGGAAAAGCGGAGGCCGCAGGAGGCAGCGGGGCTGACATTCCCAACGAGGGGAAAGCGGAGGCAGCAGGAGCAAGCGGGGCCGACATTCCCAACGAGGGGAAAGCGGAGGCAGCAGCAGCAAGCGGGGCCGACATTCCCAATGATGGGAAAGCGGAGGCTGCAGCAGCAAGCGAAGCCGACATTTCCAATGAGGGGAAAGCGGAGGCTGCAGGAGCCAGCGGGGCCGACATTCCCAACGAGGGGAAAGCGGAGGCCGCAGGAGCCAGCGGGGCCGACATTATCAACAAGGGGAAAGCGGAGGCCGCAGCAGCAAGCGGGGCCGACATTCCCAATGATGGGAAAGCGGAGGCTGCAGCAGCAAGCGAAGCCGATATTCCCAATGAGGGGAAAGCGGAGGCTGCAGGAGCCAGCGGGGCCGACATTCCCAACGAGGGGAAAGCGGAGGCCGCAGGAGCCAGCGGGGCCGACATTATCAACAAGGGGAAAGCGGAGGTAGCAGCCATTCCTACCAGGATGGTATGATGGAATCATTTAGCCGTCATCTGCTGCAGCTAGTATCACTTCAAATCCAGACTTTCTAAGAAGTTGGGAAATTTACTAAAATTGATCAAGAACTTCATCACTGCAATGACTCAAATCTTACCAAGTATGTTTGTAAAATAGATCAATACCGCATTTTTAAATATCGACATGATATCAGCATATGAAGATATTACGATATTTTACTGTGTCAATATTTTTTCCCGCCTCTACAAAAAATCTTGGCCACTCCTAAAATAAGTAAAAAAAGATCTTTTGTTGTAATAATCAAAAGATTTCTGCCGATAGAAGCTGAATTTTCTTGCTAAGATTTCCTGAAATAAGATGCTTTACCTTAAAACAAGATCCTCCACTATCTCACTGAAATGTTCCTTTAAGTCATTTTGTCTTATTTTGAGTGTGATGAGATGTTTTGACTAAAAATGAGAAAAATATACTTGGTAAGATTTGAGTTTTTGCCGTAATCTGCTGCAGACAGCAGAGACAGACATGTTTACTTCTATGTTGCATCATACGTATTTCTAACAGCCGCTCACGTGATTTTCATGCTTCCTGAATCCGTGCAGATTTAAAACAATGTTTTACCTCAAACGCACCGTGTCACATTCAAAGTCACTCCTATCTCATTTCTTCCTCACCCTGATGCTCAGTTTGAACTTCAGCAGGTTGTCTTCATCACGTCTACATTAGGAGTGGTTAAATATCGATTAATCAATGCGTCACAATATTTCCCAAAGCAATTCAATATCGATTTAGCAAATCTTGAATAGACTGCCCCCCTGATGAGGGGAG
Organism: Atherinomorus stipes; assembly: GCA_023101725.1. NCBI lineage: Eukaryota > Metazoa > Chordata > Actinopteri > Atheriniformes > Atherinidae > Atherinomorus > Atherinomorus stipes. Next base: position 24,182 of record JALJCO010005321.1, read on the forward strand.
CGCTGTGTGTTTATTCACGTTATATGGATGGAGGCCACGTTCGGTCATACAACAACAAAATGGCAGTTTTTTATTTTTTAGATTGACATTAAGGATCGATGATACATCTGCTGGACGATATATATATATTTTTTTTTTTAGGATTTTTTTGGGCACTAGTGGCCTTTATACGACAGTGTATAGTGACAGTAAAGGCGTAGAGAGTGGGGAGTGACATGCAGCAAAGGGACCACGACCGGGAATCGAACCAGGGCCGACTGCACTGAAGAACTGTAGCCTCTGTTCATGGGGCGGCTGCTCAACCAACTGAGCTAATCACCGCCCCTGCTGGACGATATTTTAAGCTGATATTTGTGTTTTTTGCTGATAGATCGGGTTTGTTGATCAATACTCCAACTCTGCATAATTCACAGACTTTTTTACTGCAGCAGCTGTGATGACATCACTGTTAGGCCTGGGATATACTTGCTGTGGGCACAAACGTTCACACCACCTAACCAAAGTCCCAGAGAAAGTCGCACGAGCACCTTTAGCATTTAAGTTGATATTGCACCAAGGGCATGCTGAACGTTACGCCGCATCAACGCGAGCGACTACGGGGCTGGGAACCTACCATGATGCGTACGCGTCGCCAGCAGCAAGTATATTCCAGCCCTTATGCGACACCATAAAATGTCTGTAAATTAGGACAAATCACCACAAATAAGCAACTCAAAGCCGCTTCAAGCTCACAGGGGGTCCGACTAACGATTGGTAACAAATCATTAGTGAAACGAAGGAGTTTGCGGCAGATAATGATTATTCAGAGGCTGCGCGAGGTGGCCTGCATCACTTCCATCATATTGGACATACACTGATCTGGAGTGGATCTAAATGTCTCCTGAAGGAATTCAAGTTACACCAAAACTTTCTGAGGAAATGAACGGATTTCATGCTAGAAAATAGATCCAGGTTGAAAAAAACAAACTTCCCCTTTAAGAAATGTGATGATAATGGGAAAACATGCATCTTCACGTTACCTGGCATGGTGACCCACGTTGCTTGTGGCATGGGATGAGGTACCGGCAGAGGAACAGGTGGCGACAGCGTCTGAGGAGGGCAGAACTGCAGCGTCTCCCTCGGCGGCGGCGGCGGCGGGGGGTACCCGGCGGGGTGGCAGCTGAGCGGTTCCATCTCCACCGTCCGCAGACACTGCTCCCTGAGCCGCTCCTCGCGGCGGCGCTTCAGCCGGCGCTGCAGGAAGCTGCAGAAGCAGCAGAGCATGACGATGAGGGCCCAGACCAACCAGAAGCCGGCGAAGCACGCCAGGAAGGTGTAGGTCCCCTGTGACATCACCATGGCAGCGACGGGATGGGCGGCGAGCTCCAAGTTTTGATTCCTCTCACAGTTTGTGGCACATTCTTTGTGTTCGGCGATTAAAAATAGTGCTGGTGTGGGAGGTGGGAGGAATCACATCAGCTTGACTTCAATACGGGCAAATTTTGAGGATTTCTTCTCTTTCTTCCACTTAGTGGATCATTAAAGTAAAAATAGGAACTTTAAAAAGCTGAAAATAAAAAAAGGAAATCCAGTAACGGCTAAATGTCTTTAAAAAAAGCATCATGGTTCCATTTATCTACACCGAGGGAAGAAAAATTTGTTTTCCAACTCCAGCAGCATCAGATTCAGTTCATGTTCAATGAATAAATTATAAAAAAGTAAATATTATCTTTGCTTCTGCCCCTCAGCAACAGTTATTCCAGAAAATTCCTCTCAGTGTTTCTGCAAACATCCAGCGGTTATCTCCTCTGAAAACACATGCAGAACAAACTAACCGTCTTCTATCTCAACTTCAAGAAATCAGAGACGACAAACAGACCCGAAGACGCTGGATAGGATGGAGGGACTCCGGCAACATCCAATCAGAGCCAGCCAAAACAAAAACAGGAAGTGTTTCTGCCACGTGAAGTCCAACAGCTGGGCCCTCGGGGGCCGCAGGGCATCGGAGTCGTAGGTCAGCCCACGCCGTCGGGACGCTGGATTCTTCCCCCTCTGATCCCGGCGGGACTCCCCGTCCTCACGCTGCTCTGCGGAGACACCAGAGGTGGAGACGAGACTTCATCAGGACAAACTCTGTCAACATTTTTGACACGATGAAGTAAAAACAGAGCGGAGGCGGCCGTGAATCTCAGCTGTGCAGGAGGGATTATGATGGCGACCGTGGGGGGGCGAGTATCAGTTTCACACTTCACAGAGCAGCTTACAGAGAAAACGTTCACAGGGATGATGCAGCGAAGGAGACGAGCTTACTGGGAGAAAAACACACATCTCTTATTTTTGTTACTCTCACACTGAAAGCTCTGAAAAACTTGTTGTTTATGAGCAGCTGGAGGCCGACATCAAACCGCTTCCTCCATAAAATCACAGAAAAACTGGCTTTCAACCTTCTGACACTAGAGAACTGTTTTATGTCTACCAGTCAGGGTTTCAGGCACATCACAGAACTGGTCTTTCTTTTCAACCTGGACCTTATTTCTAGGAGTATATACGTGTATTTACTCACGGTGAAATTTCTGCTTCACTTTGACTCCTTTGGAAGACATCACGTTGAGTCGCCCTTCCGTGTACATCCGGTAATAATGGCAGAGACGGGGCAGTCCTTGATTTTCACCAGTACTTTAAGTAGAATGAACGAACGAGTACTATTGTCCCGTGAGTCCAGATTTAGCTTTCCGTTAGTTATCGGGGTGTTCTGCACACTTTTCGGGGCCGCTGTTCACGATGTTCGCTTCCGTAGTACAGCTGAGAAGAGCAGCTCGCTTCCCAATTTGCGAAACTCTGAACTCACAGGACAATAGTACTCATTCGTTCGTTCATTCTACTTAAAGCATTGATGAAACAAAGGAGTTTTTACTCCAGATAATGTTTTATAGAGTGGGTGCCTCGTCTCCGCCATTTTACTGGATGTACACCGAAGGGCGACTCAACGCAATATCTTCCCAAGGAGTCACAGTAATGCGGAAACTTAACACGTACTCCTAGAAATAAGGTCCAGGTTGAAAAAAAAGAAAGTTATCCCTTAACTCACTGGCTGCCATTCACATCTATAGACGTCAATTCAAATCCAAACGTTAACTGCCATCAACGTCTATAAACGTTAAGTTTATAGACGTGGTGTAAGTGAAGCAGACATTGATGGATAGAAGAAACGAGGGAGGGATAGAAAAACAGATGTTTCTGTCAAACATGTTGTGAAACAAACTTGTGGCTTAAACAGCTGGTGAAAAACTATTTTGCCAAAACTCTTTTCTCAGTGTTGTTTTTGTTGCTTCATAGAAGTAAACAGCTGTTGAGATGTTGGAGGCGTCACTAAAGTAAAAAAAAAAAATACTGGCATCAAAGTCACTTTTCCACTTGAAGCGCATTGCTGCATAAACTAGTTTTCTCAGATTTTTTGGTGAAAAGCGGGCATTTTTGCTGCAACTACCCCATGTTCTACTGCAGATTACTAAAGAACGGAAAAAGCTAGAAACAAATGGGTTTTTCTGATGAAAGAACAGAGTCTATGCTTTCCTTTGGTATATTCGGTGTTTGCATAGGCATAGTACACAATGTTCTGTGGCTCTTCAAAAATCTGTGAAAATGCTTAAAAACCTCAGCAATATGGAGCGCTCTGCTCTGAAAACGTCTGGCAAGCAATAAGTTAACCTCTGAACACAGTTAGCAGAAACATTTCAGTCCTGGATCAACCAGAACATCTACTAGACCAGCTGGAAAACTGGGAGGACTTTCTGGCGCCACAATAAACTGGTTTGAGCCCTTTTTAAAAGACAGGGACAACTTTGTCTCTACTGATTAATCTAAGCCAATAAAAATAAGCTGTGGAGTTCCCCAAGGCTCCATGTTAGGGCCCCTGCTGTTCAACATCTACATGCTTCCACTCCACTCCAATTTGCTTCCAAATTATAAAAAAACAACTAAATGTGGTCCTGCAACTGCGACAGGCTGGCGAACTGTTTAGGGAGGACCCTGCCTCTCGCCTGATAGGCTGATACAGGCTCTGTGAAGTAATGAATAACAAAATATGTTACCATAACTAAGCTGATGACACACAGCCACCTCACCAGGAGACTGCAGTCCCATCCAAACACTGATCAGCTGCACTGATCACGTTAAACTATGAAGGATCCAAAACTTTGTCCAGTTAAATGAAGACTAAAGTGAAATAATAGTCTGGATTAAAAGTCAGAACTCGGCTTCAGACAGTGATGTTAACAACCAACAACCGAGCCAGGAACCTGGGAGCAGTCCTGGACTCAAGACCTAAATTCTGGAAGAAGTCCTGGTCCCAGACCAGAAATCTGGGAGCAGACGTGGTCTCAGACCAGAATTTCAGCCTCACATAAGGAAACATGTGAAGTCAGCCTTTTTATTACTTCCCTTCCCATCAGATTGAAGAGCTGATGTGTTTCAGGAGGATTTAGAATGGCTTTATGGTTGTTTTATGTAAAGCATAAAACATACTATACAAATAAACACACACGCAATAAAAACCTATTAAAATGTATTTGCTAAGTGAATCAAGAATAAACTAAAGGTATACTAAATAATTAGATAATGTTAAAGCACTTGACAGTTTCAGTGAGACGTTCCACATGAGGATGCAGCGTTGACCTCTTTATTATGTAGAAACTGTTCCTGCTTGTTTGCACTGAGCCAGAGATAACGCCGTTATCTCAGAGTGATGTTGCAGAATCAGAGCGGTGGTGTAAAACTGCGTCTGCTTCCACATGTCCTTCCTGTTATCTCGCAACTATTCAGCTGCTTCAGCTCTAAAGTCACGAGGGTCACAGATCACAATCACCGGAGGATCAATCCGTCTGAACACGGCCAAAACAAACAGATCTGGACTCACGTCCGCGGCTCAGGCAGGACTTAAGGTGTGAAACAGGTCAACAAAGGCGACTTATTACAGAGAGACACCATATTAAATGTGTTCCTGTCACACGTCTGAGTCAAGAACACCACAGAAAGCACACGAGAGGATCAGAGACCAGTTCATCTTCTCAGCAGCAGTCTGGAAAGATCGCTAGAGGTGTGACAAAATATCGATTCACTGAAATAGTGCGATATTTTATGTTGCGATAACATATCGATATTTTAAAAATGCAGTATCGATATTTTTCAAACAAAATCTCACCACATTGCATCGTTCTATCATGAAATATCGCATGATTTTGTTCTATTTGCAACAATCCAGCATGTAGAATAGTTTGTTCAGCACTAATGTGCAGTCATCCTCAAAATTATTCACACCCTCCAATTAAAAAAAGTCTAAATTCACAATAGTAATTTGAATAATAAGAAACTCCAAAAACTACTAATAAATAAAAATTTACAAAATTATAATGTAGTGATATAAATCCTTGCTTTTGAATTGTGGTTGGAAATAATAAGAAGAAAAAACAAACAAAACTGTCCAAGACACATCAGAGCACCTTTCCCATGAACAGTGGACCAACATACCTGTCTTAGTTTGTTGTTTCAATCATCTGATGTGTGTACATGAGTACAACTTTTATTTCAAGCTGCATTCTAAGCTTCTTTTAAGTCCCTAGAATATTGCGAAACTATATTGTATCGTGAACCATGTATCATGATACGCATCGTATCGTGAGGTCTTTGCCAATACCTGCCTCCATGGTTGCATTAAAGGTCAGAAAAAGGAAAGTATCAGCATTAGGGATCGACCGATACAGACTTTTAGGGCTGATACCAATATTTTGTCATCAGCCACAGCCGATGTCTGATGTAACTTGCTGATATTTGGGGCTGATACTGCATTTGACTCCCAATTTGATAAAATGAAGCATACAATGAAAAGTAATCTTACAACTCTCTTAATATAATAAACAGCAAAGCACTTTAAATAAATATATATAAAAAAGAAACTTGCACTTGTAAACAAGTATTAAATAAAAACATTAAACTTGGAATATATTTTATATATATATATCGGCCAACACACCCAAGATATCGGCCTAAAATATCGGTGAGCTGATATATCGGTCAATCCTTAATCAGCATTTAGGCCTGCTACTATAGGTGTGAAAGTTAATCAGGTCCTGATGCCGTTTGTTCCTGTACTTTTCCAGTTTTGCTCCTCAAATAAAAGAAAAATATCCCATTACTTAAACCAAACTTATCTTCTTCTAGTTTCCTTGTTTTAGAACCAAAATAAGCAGACAGGGTTGACGATACTCGACAGAGATTTATATTCACTCAAGCTCAGCTCAGCTTTTATAATTGCGTGTAAACCTCCTTAAATGTCATTCAGCTAATTAAAACTTCTGAATGGAGCCTTTTCATGACATCTGGATAAAATCCACCAGACAGATGTTAGGATTCAGCCAAACATGACTGTTTGTCCGTAAACAGCAGAAAACAGCCGCATTTCTGGTTTCCAGGTTCGTTTCAGCCTGAACTGGATTTCTGAAAAACGTTTGATCTGAAAGGAACCCGGGAAGTGAAGTGATGGTGCGGAGTGACCCGGCAGTGATGCACAGCTTCATCTGGATGGTTTGTTCCTGCAGCGTTTCCTGTCCCTCCAGCCCAAACTTACAGATGTTAATGAGACCGCAGACGTCCGGCTGCCAGGTCTGACTCTTACTGGCAGATAATCCGTCAGTCCGCTGCTACAAAGGTTATCAGCAGATGGTGGAGAAGTAAAGAGGAGGAAGTGGCCATTTAAGTTCAGTGTGATGAAGTCTGACATGACTCTGTTTGCATGTTCATGCTGCGTTTCAGAGGTTTAGTCAATGAAACATTTGTATTTTAGATTTATCTTGTACGGATTCTCCGTCTGCTTTAGATCACCGATAATCTCCACAGGTTTGATCTTTAGTTTCCAGGTGAGCTTCATTGAAGGGAAACTACTGAAGGAGGTTGAGCTCGAGGAATCAGACTTCACACCGGATCCGTGCGCAGCTTCGTTTCAACATTCATAATGCATCAACCCACAACAGTCTGGTCCAGTACGCTGTGATAAAATGGGTCCACACACAACAAACCGTATCATTTGTGGACCCTCTTTGGAAGGGGGCCCATAAATGTTACGGTTCAGCTGGGGCTATGTGCATCACATTGGTGGACAGAAAAGCTTCAAAGTCCCGCAGTGCAGTTAATGTCAGTTACTGGTGGAGATACATCGCCTAGCTGAAAAAAAAAAAATCGCCACCTGGATTTAACTAAGCAAACAGGTGGGAGCCTCCTATTGGATAATTACTGCACGCGCGATTATCTTTCAGCTGCAACAAGTTATTTAACCCCAACTGGAGCAATGAGTTGCTTCTCATTTCCTAAACAAGCATGTGGAAAGAACACATCCGTGGTGGAAAAGATGTTAGTCTGTCTGAGAAGGGTCAGATCATTGGCAGCATCAAGCAGAGAAAACATCTAAAGAGATGCAGAAACGACTAAAACTGGGTCCAGAACTGTCCAACGTATGATTAAACACTGGAAGGATGGTGGGGACCATCGTCTTCCAGGAGGAAATGTGGCCGGGAAGGCAGATGAAGTGATGCAGCATCATCCTACTGCTACTGTACAAGCCTGTGGGGGCAATGTCATGATCTGGGGATGCTGCAGTTGCTCAGGTCCAGGTTCAGGTTCAGGTCTAGGTCCAGGTCCAGGTCTAGGGTCAGGTCCAGGTTCAGGTCTAGGATATGTGGTCACGTGTGTCTAGGTTATAGCTGCAATGGCAGAAAAACACCACCAGCTGTTTGGTTGCCAGGCTCGCTGCACCCCTCCAAACGCCTGGAGGTGTTTTTTTAAAAAATATATATATAGTTTTTAATAAGAATGTTCCATATTCAATTATTTTATATATATATATATATATATATATATATATATATATATATATAATAATATATTTATATGTATATGTATCTGATATACCAACCCCGACCGAACTGGTAGGGTCAGGAAAATCTTTCAAGAAATCTTGATCAGGAAAATTTTGCTTGTTCTTTATTTTTTTTTTTTTTTTTTTGCTTATTACAAGCAAAAAATCTTGTCCACTCTTAAAATAAGTAAAAATAAATAACTAAATAAAAGATAATTTTGCTTGTAATAAGCAAAAAGAAAAAAAATCTGCTGATAGAACAAGCCAAATTTTTTTAAGATTTCTTGAAATAAGATGCATTTGTCTTGAAACAAGTGATATATATCTCACTGAAATGTTTCTGTTTTTCTGTGATTTTGTCTTATTTTGACTGTGATGAGATATTCTGATGAGAAATTTTAAAAATATACTCTGATATGATTTGAGTTTTTGCCGTGTGTTGTATGAAAGTGCAGCAGAGATGATGGGTTTGCCTTGAAAAGCCCGCTAACGCGTGCAGTTAACCTGGAGAGATTATATTCTCGTCCATTTTGAGATAAGACATCCAGCTGCAGCGTTCTCCAGCCGGACACCTGCGGTGCGTTTCAGGAGGATTTACAGCAGATGAACATCTTCCTCGCTCCAGCATCACCTCTGGGAGTCGCTCCAGCGAGTCTGTTGTAATTTAAAAAAAAAGAAAATTGTTCAGAGGCAGTGACTCATCGGCAGAGCGCCTTCATGAGGTCGAGCAGCCGCTGGTATTTTCTAATCTGCCAGCTTTCTGTTTACTCCCCACGCGTGCAGCCATCCACACTCGCACCGTAACCTCCACACCTACGTGCACGGCAACGCGGCTACATCTCATACTCACACTTTCCTCCATGTGTTTTAAAAGCCTTCCCAAGAACAACCCGACATAAAACTGATCTGCACGTTTGAACTCATTTAACCTGGAGAGGAAAAATATAAAAGCAGCGCAGGATGTGACATAACTAGATGTTTAAAGGGGTGTTGCATCATTATTTTGCAGCATTAGAGCAGTCAACAAGAAGGTAAACAGCTTGTTGGTTATGTCACTTCTTTTCTTTTTGTGAAGAGATTCAATTAACCCTGATGCAGGAGTCTCTTCTGTCGGTGTTGCATCTCTACACTTACATACAGCAAACATAATGTCTCCAACAGCAAAGCAACTCTCGTCTTTGAGGAATAAGTTGAATGAGGATTATGGATTCATGGTAACTGCAGCCTGGGTGTTTCACAAACAAGACTGTAAAAACAAAATGGACGCAGGCTAGTATCCGGTCACGTCAGACGAGGGAAAGTGAAGCCAGTTGGGCGTTTCCCACCGTCGCCATCTTGCCATGTCGTGTGTGTCGTCACTCCCAGAAAATACTATACTAAAATGGGCAAAGACGGGGCCACTCCAAGCCGCGGGGCCAAGCTAACGCTCCGAGTCGACAGCCAAGCTAACGCTAACCGAGCTAATCCAAAGTGAACAAGAGTGAAGATAGATGGTTTAAAGGTAAGACACGCCCAAACTTGCTGTTAACCAGCTAAAACCAGTTGTTGTGCAACTCTGCTACAGGCTGAGTCCTTCCTGGGAGCTAGCAGGGAGCTAACTATTAGCCTCCACGGCTAAAACCGGCCTGCGGTCTGTCGCCTGTCAATCAAAAGAACACGCCCCGATTATGTGCAATTTCAAGATAAACATCTAAAAAGATGAGTTGTAAAACAATTCACCCCTCACAGCTGAGATGAAGATAAGCTTCACCTATTAAACCTAAAGATGTTTTGAACCAGACTGTAAACATGTTTATTTCTGCTGTAAACATTTTTATATCTGCTCTGAAAACATGTTTATTTCTGCTATAAACCTGATTATTTCTGCTGTAAACATTTTTATTTCTACTATAAACATGTTTATTTCTGGTGTAAACCTGTTTATTTCTGTTGTAAACATGTAATTCTACTATAAACTTGTTTATTTCTGCTGTATTTATTTTTCTTTTTGTTCTAAAAACATGTATATCTCTGCTGGAAACCTGGGCTCTGCATTTTCCCATCTGTACTGCATAAGATATGTGTTTCTACCATAAACATGTTGTATTTCTGTCTACAAATGTGTTTACCAGTATTCTGATGTAAACATGTCCCCCCCGCCATTTCCACGACCTACAACATGTTTATTTCTACTGTAAACATTTTTATTTCTGCTCTAAAAATGTGTTTATTTCTGCTGTAAACCTGGTTATTTCTGCTGTAAACATGTTTATTTCTGCTATAAACTTGCTTATTTCTGCTGTAAACATATTTCTGCTCTAAATGTGTTTATTTCTGCTATAAACATGTTTATTTATGCTGTAAATTTGTCTATTTCTGTTGTGAACATGTACTACAGTAAACCTGTTTATTTACCGATGGCTATTTTTGTTGCAAACTTGTTTTTTCTATGAGAAACACATTTTTTCTGCTGTAAATGTGTTTTTTCTGCTGTAAACATTTCCGTAAACTTATTTATTTCTGCGTGTAAACATGTTTATTTCTGTTGTAAACATGTATTTCCGCAAACTTGTTCAATTCTGCTGTGAAGTTGGTCTTTTTAACATGGGAGTCTCTGGGGATTTGCTCTGTTTTGGGGCCCCTAATGGATGAAGAAAGAACAACTATTTTTTATAATTTACTTCTGGGTTCTACTTTTCTCCAGCGGAGTTTGTACGCTTCATATTTACACTTATACAAACCATAGAGCAGTGGGGTCGGGACTAGGAGCCTAACAAAATATCGATACACTGAAACATTGCAATATTTTGTGTTGCGATATCATATTAATATCTAAAAAATGCAGTATTGATATTTTTTACTGACAAAATCTCATGAGATCCAAGTGGCAAAGAAACCTGTCCTAGTTTAATAAATGGGAGATGGATGAATTGAATTTTTATTGATTTTGACTCATTTTGTTGTTTCTAGTCATCTAATGCATATAGGTACAACTTTTATTTCACACTGCATTTTAAATTTCTTTGAAGTGTGTAGAATATCGCAATATATCACAGTGTCACAACACTGAAATACTGTATCATATTATGATATGTATCGTATCATGAGGTCTTTGCCAGTACTCACCCCTAGTTGGGTCCCCCATGTGGGTCGCATGATAATTTCACCAGATCGTTCAAAACACAAAAAAAAAAAAAAAAAAGAAAGAGGCTACATTTACAAATAAGTATGGGAGTTTTGGGGCTATCAATATTTACACAATATTGTAATGTCAGAGATTAATCTATGACATTAACATTCATTTAATTACTGCATAAACTAAGTTATTACTAAAAATCCCAATTTGTCATTATCTCAGCTAGAGAAGGTGATTTTGGGCATGTCGGTGTTTTGTCACAGCAGCAAACTGAATTCACCAGAAAACATTGATCCTCCGTATTTATGAAGTTTCTGATAGTTTTCAAGCCTCACGTGTAGAATTTTTTATCACTGGGTACGTTTACATGGAGACTTTTTTTCCCTTTCGGGAATGAAATCATTCTGATTTGGGCTGTTTACATGGGAACTAAATCATTCTGATCAGGTGTGAACATGCGGCGACGTCTAAGCAGAATCGTCCTGTCTGACATGCGCAGATCACCTCATTTATTAAACACGATCCACAAAAATTGCCATGGTTGTTGTGGTTTCTGCAGGACTTAAATCCAGCTGCAGCTGATACTCATGCGCTCCTACTGCAAAATTACAAAGAAAAGAGAGAGAGAGGAAAAAAAAAAAAACTTTCTGTCGTCCTGCGAGTTTCGTTGTTCACTGTATTCTGTCAAAATGATGAAACATCACTCATTGCACATCTACGTCTCGTCTGAGTGCTGTAGGAACAACCTCACAACTTTCTAATTCAGCGTTTACATGATACCACCATCGGTTTGGGGAAAGGAAGGAATATTCCACCCCTGTGAAACTGAACAACAATTCATTCAGTTCGGGACTTTTCATTCGGAAAGAGGTGTTTCCGTGGATTATTTTCATTCCGATAGAGCTTTTAAAATAGAAAGCATTCGATATATTTGGGTCCACGCAGCTACTGAGCGTCCAGAAACAAAGTTATTACAGCTGCTGCTCTAAAAATCCACATTTGGTCCTGTTTTGATGAGAAAAGCTGAATTTTGGCATTTGGGTGCTTTTTCCACAGCTGTTAACATAATCCATCAGATAATAATAATGGACACAGGAAGATCCGTTAGATGGATCATACATCGTAGGCATTTAAGCCCATAGTACGTGATCGTATGACCCGCATGACTACGGCTGAAACTGTTCCTCAGTTAAAAAACTCTTGATGTAAGTTATTGTGAGGATGTTTTGCTTTATCATGTGCACAGACATTGACCAGATTAATTTCATCAGATGCTGTGAAATCATTGGCTACTGATTAAAATGAGTGAACAGCTGTTCCAGTCTCAGTGCTGATGATAAAGAAAAAGTCAATAAGAGGTCTAATATGGATTTTTGTTGAATTAAAATTCAGTTTGTAAACGCAGACAGCAGGACAGACGCTAACATGCTGACAACTTTAGGTAGAAAGCTAATAATTTATAGGACTACTATCAATTTAAAATAAGAAATGTTCATAGAAATCTGCTTTTGGGTCTTATTACCGGTCCTTATTGTGGTGAGATGCTTGCTCGTGTCATAGATGCAGGTTTTAAATGCCTCCCCATGAACAGCCAGTAAAAAGCCTGGTGCAGCTGAACATGAGGACTCGGCGTCTCCTCAGAAAGCAGCAGACCTGTCGTCACGTTTCACTTTCAGATAAATCCTCGTCGCGGCTGGAGCCACGTGTCGCTGCCGTCGGATAAACATCTCAAGGCCTCATTTTCTCTTTTCAGGAAATGAGCTTTTTTTCTTCCTGTTTGTGTTTCTGAAAGGTCACGGAGCTCGCAGAGTTTATGGAGCTGAAATCACACAGATCCAGGATCCGGTCTCTGGTTCTCAGACCCACTGATGTGTTTTATTTTCCTTGACCAGTTTAAATCTGTCCGTCTACTGGTTCTCCCTCATGTTTCCTGGTTCTTAGCTGCTTCTGATGGTTTCCTTTGCTCATGGACAGATCCTCCTCTATCCTGTCCCTGAGCTCATGTCGGCTTCGTTTCTCCTGCCGAGCTCGCTCTTTCATCGTCATAAATAAATGACTGAGTCTCTACATCTGTCTGACTCCAGCCTCTCAACCACCACCGCTCAAAACAAGACCCACAACCTGAGCATCTTTAGGGAGCGGATTGAGTCTAAATGCTGTTTAGTCAGTAAGGCCGTGCAATTAAGCAAAATTTGATTATGATTTCAATTTTTGGATCAAACAATCTTCAAACTCCTATAATCGAGTTGAAATGATTTATTTGCCGTTTTTCACTACACAATTTCTGAAAGTTATTCTGAAATTAAAATTGATTCTAGTGGCTTCTCACCCATGCAACTTGATGGGTGTCATTAACAAACATGTTAAGATTTGTAATTATGCAGCATTGCACTAAAGCTTAAAGTTTATTTTTGGAGTTTTTTTTATGAATATTTTCCTTTTTTCTTCAAATACAGAGAAATTGCAGGACAGCTGGACAGTTTATTTTGGATACATTCATGTTTCTCTATGCCTTATTTAATGTTCAGAGTATATTTATTTCATTCATTTAATGTTTATACATTGCAAAAAGCTGTAAGCTACACATTTGTAGCCTATATTAGTTTTCAATTTGAACATTTTGTGTAAATTATTAATAACTAAGTGTTTTTGACAGAGAAATACAACTCTGTACAACTCACTTAGCATTAGGTTACTTAAAACAAGTCATAAAAAATTATATAAAAAACTAATAGAGAGGAAAAAAGTATATATTTACATGAGACATAAATAAAATACATCAGACACCAGTCTTATCGCGCAGCCTCATCAGTGAGTATTCACATTTGCATCACGGTCTGAGCTCAGAGTAGAATTATCTTTATATGCACGCAAAGTTTCATCTCACACTGCATTCAAAACACCTTTGAAGAGGGAAGAGTTTACTTAGCTTCATTATCTAAAACTACACTGATTCCCATAAGCGGTGTTTTCTCGTTGTCAGGTAGACAATTCAATGCAATTTCTAAAGCACTAGTTGGCTGCAAAGGATCATGGTCTATGTAGTTTAGTTATGCTCCACTTAGGCAGACCAAAAACTATTATTTTTGCCTCAAGGCACATGGTTTCATACCATGACAAGACCACAACGATATCGTGGGAGTTTATCTCCCACGATATTGTGATATCGTCAATATTGTGGCAACTCCAGACCTCCTGGCTCAGAGTCCTGCAGGTTTTAGATGTTTCCCTGCTGCAAACATCTTAAATGATGAGCTGGTTCTCCAACAGCTTGTTGTCAAGATCTCCATAAGCTTATTGATGACCCGTTAGTTTGAGTCAGGTGTGTGAGGGGGCCTAACGGGGAGCCTTGGGGAATCTTTGTATGCCATCTTTGTTGGAATTAAAATTAGAAAGCCAATTCAGTTTTATAATGGACACATTTTACCTTATTTTTGTTTTTTATTTGGTTTGAAATGGTTCTAAATCAAACAGTCCAATTTAATGCAATTCGTTGTAGTTCTATCAAAGTAAAACTCATTATATGATCCACATTGGTCCAGTTTATAATACGTCAGAGCACGATGGCAGGAAATTGAACTAAAAAGGAGATTTTGTTGTAAAAGTCATCTCATGCTCAGTAACTTCAAACACAACCTTGCAATCCTCCATTGTTGCAGCTCAGTTTGTGTATGTGGATATGGGGGTGGAGCTGTGGGATCATCGGTTCCAGAAAGATGCATATGTGTTAACAAAAACTAAACATTTCCAGGCTCCAAAAACAGCAGTTGCACGAGGAGGAAACTCCCAAACCATAAAAACCTTCATCTCTGTCATCTCTGAAAGGACGTGACATAACTTCTCTCATGTTTGGAAAAAAGGATTGCTTAAAGGAAAATTTGGAAGGTTTTCTTGGGTTTAATTAAAAAAACTGATTATTTGGTTAAAAGTTTTTTTTTAATTAATAATTATTACTTCCAATTGAAAAACTAAAGTGAAGTTCTAAGTTTTAAATTTGAATTTGAGGCTTTTATTTTTAAATTAAACGGGGAGGGGTGGTGGGTGCTGGGGGCTCCCATGTCGTTTTTTTGGAGGTTTGGTGAAGTGTGGAAAAAGGAAATAGAAAAAATCAACGGAAAACTCAGAGGTTTCACCTGAGTTTTAAGTTATGTTTGTGATAATTTCTTTGGAAGTAATGGGGATAAAGTGGGGAGTAACTGGTGGTCCCTTTGATGGTGGGTGGGCAGGCAGTCGGGGGTAAGGAAGTAGGTAAGAATTTAATTATTATTTTAATGAATAAGGCGGAAAAAAAGGGGTAAAAAATAGGATAGGGAAAAGAAAAGACAAAACATGAGATTTGGAATATTGTATGTGTATGTTGTGGATGAAGTTGTCGGATAGAGGCTGGAGATAGAGGTCGGTGATGAGGTTGTAGGCGGTGGGTGTCGGTGGTCTCCCCGGTTGTGAGAGAGGAAGGAAGAGGGAGATGGACCCGCTCCCGAATTGTCAGTTTAATAAAGGAAAATACAGTGAACCTCAGAAAAATAGCTAAAAATTATCTCACAGTTCCGATTTATTAGATTAAAAAAAACAATGAAAGCTCTGATGTTTTCATGGGAATAATCTTACAATCCGGAGGTTTGTTTAGAAAACCTTCCCCGAGTTCCCAACTATGAAATACAATGTGATAAGATGTGATACGATACGATATGATGTGATACAACATGTGATGTGATGCGATACAATACGGTACGATGTGTTGCGATGCGATAACGCGATATGATGTGCTGCGATGCGATACAATGTTGGACGGGTAGTGCCAACCCTGGTCCTCAGGGACCCCACTCCCTGCTGGTTTTCCAGATATTCCTACTTCAACACACCTAACTCAGATGAAAGGCTCGTTAGCAGCTTGCAAAGAAGTTGATGAGCAGTTGAGTTGATGTGAATCAGGTGTGATGGAGTTGGAAACCTGGAATACAAGCAGGCAGGGGTCCTGCGGACCAGGGTTGGGAAACCCCGCTGTACGGTGTAATGTGATGCAATACAATACAATGTGATGTGATGCGATACGATGCAATACAATGTGATGCGATACGATATGATGTGATGTGATGCATTATGATACGATATGATGCGATACGATGTAATGCAATGCGATACCTTTATTGTCCCAAAGGGAAGTTGTTTTAAAAAAATAAAAATGTATGGAAAAGATTTGAAGAAACACTGATTGCAATAAAACACCAGTGATAACATGAAGTTATTACACAACCTGCTTCTCTCGGGTATATATTGCACAATCCATACTGTCATAAAACTGGACTTTCTTGGGTCATTTAAAAGTTTGATAGAAGCAGGAATAAAATATTTCTTGTAGCAGTCTAATTTGCTTCATGGACAACTAACTTTTTATTCACGTCAACTTAAACAATGTGAAAGGAACAGCATCTTAAAAACCCAAGTTTAGGACCAAAACGATGGAACGAATCCTAACAGTGAAAGGATTTAACTTCTGGGATACACTCCAAAACTAAATAAAAGAATCAATAACAATCATCGAATTCAAGAGACACATAAAAACAACAATATTATAGAAGCATGAAAATGAAAGTTTTCATAAATGTGAACGATCTTAGAAAAAAAAAGAAGGGTTTGTAAATGCAGTAAATTCATGTATATGAATGATTGTAAATATTGGGAAAATGTGATGCAGTCAATGCCTAATTATCAAGAAAAAAATTTGATGGCAATTGTAAATATGGCATAAAGACTAAAAAATGAACCAATGAAATGGTACTGATGCTGAATGGGGCAGATATAAGATTGCTCTTCTCTCTGCTCCTTTTCATTCAAGCTCTACTGAGTTTATAGTGTATGTTTAAATGCTTGTTTTGCTTTTACTGAATGAAATAAAATAAAAACTTGCCCCAAAAATGAAATTAAAAATTCTGTAGATCTATTGGTTGTTTGACCATTCTGGATGAGTCTGAGCTGCTGTCATGGCAACATCTCCAGCTGGTTTTCACAACAGCACTATCACATACTGCTGCACGGTTAGGTCACCTTCTTTCACACTTCAGCATTTTCTCTCTCTGAAAGTCAATAATTGTTGTGAGATCTTTCTTCTCATATTTCTAGACCTTTTCTTTCCTCCAGCTCCCCTCCAGTCACCTCGTGAGACCTTTTCTGTTTGTCCAACACCCTAAAATTATATTTCCTTTCAGCATGTCAGTCAACACTCACCAAAGAAATGGCAGGGGTTTGACAGAGCAACAATATTTGACACTGTGGGAGTGAAAACAGGTCGGCGTGTCCCATTTTCCCTCCTTTTAATGGCATTAAGGTCCTCCTGGTCTTGCATTGTGGAGCAAAAGCTGCAGAGTCAGTTACATTAGCAGCAAACACTTGCAGAGCACCACATAATACATATTTACACATTTCCTGTAAAAAACAGTGTTTCTGTCAAATGTTTCTATTTCCACGACCGTGAGTTTGATATTTCTTGACAGCTCTCTCAGTAAAAACTGTTTGCCACTCTCTCAGATATCTGCAATGCTGTCTTGAAAAGGATTTCTGTTCAGGACTCAGTACAGGATTAGAAGTACTCGTGTTAGTGTTGATTTGTCACCACAGTAGAGTAACTCATCAACACTGCTGTGAATCAAATTAAACTCTCCAGTGTTATTTAACTTCTAGTGTTAAATTAGGTTATATTAAAACTGTGTAAGCCAGTGTTAATCGGTCTGTCTAGCCGCATACAATTCGTTCAACTTAAATCTCATAAGTCCAACTCCCTTTCCCGTCTCTGCTGGTGTGGCCCAGGGCTCCATCCTGGGCCCCTCTTTTTCCATCATCTACATTCTTCCTCTTGGTTACATTTTCCGCAGATGCAACATCCATTTTCACAGCTACACCGATGACACCACACTCTACCTCTCTACCAAAACGTTTTGTCTTCACTTCCACCAACCTCCCTTCTGTCTACAAGACATTCATTCTTGGTTTTCTTCCAATTTCCTCTATCTCAACAGTTCTAAAACAGAAGTCCAGGTGGGCCGCCCCCCACTCTCTCCAAATCAGGAGTTCTTCTATCAACAGCTAAACTAGCTCACTCTCCTTCCACCACCTCAACAATATCACCCAGTGCTGCATACTTTTGTCTTCCCTT
Organism: Atherinomorus stipes; assembly: GCA_023101725.1. NCBI lineage: Eukaryota > Metazoa > Chordata > Actinopteri > Atheriniformes > Atherinidae > Atherinomorus > Atherinomorus stipes. Next base: position 42,332 of record JALJCO010005321.1, read on the forward strand.
GTAGTGTCCTTGGTTACTTTGAAGGCACTTTTCAAATAAAATTTATCATTATTATTATTATTAAATTTGAACCCAATGATGAGTTAATTTTAACACTATGGAAAGAGTTAAAGGTTGAATATGGAACATTTTTATTAACAGCTATATTTTTTTTAAAAAAACCTCCACAGGTTGTTTCGGGGGTGTAGAAAATAAAAGTACATTTCCTAGAAAAATTATATTTAGCCTAAAACTAAATTATAAAATAAAAAAAATTACGGGGAGGAGGAGGAGTAACCTGAGAAGAGCCAAAACCTGGAGTAAATTTAGGTGAAGACTACACTAAATGGACCCATAAATGTTTTCCTCAGCATCAAAACACGAAAATGGCGACTTTTCTCCTGGTAAGCCAACTTGTTTGCTAGCGTGGCTAATGCTAGCTGTCAGCTATAAACTCCTCTGCGGTACTTGTTGGACATGCTGGTAGACTGTTGGTCACTTGCGTATCGGCAGTGAGCCTGGCATCCCAGCGGCTGAAGTTGTTTTTCTGCCGTTGCAACTACAACCTAGACACATGTAATGTCGCTGTTCTGTCTGTGTTCCATATTTAACCTTTAATTCAAAGACCAAATACACTGGGATACAGTGTTAAATCTACGCACTAAAAACTCTTTTGACCCACATTGTTGAGTTAAAATGGACTAACTAATTTCTGGTTTACTTCAATAACCCAGACATTAGTTGGTCCCTTATGGAGTTTTCAGTGTGTAACTCTTTAAAGACGCTTTAGAGGGTGTTTCTGTATTTCAGAAAAGCAGAGACTGCTGCGAAGTTTTTTAATAATGCACAAGACCAACCTGCCAGATTCACAGCTCCCTCCTCCGGCCACAGAATAACGTGCACGAGCCACTCCGGTGTTCAGCAGACAGCAGACAGATTCACTTTATCGTGTCACAAACGCAAGTAAACGGAATATCGTTGTCTGAACGTTGCTACCTGCTAGCAGAATGATGTTTGCTACCTGCTGTAAATGTCAGACGAGTGTGCACAGCCTCCGGGTCGCAGTATTACTTTCGCCAATCAATCATTTTGATTGATTAATCTACCCATTACCCATTCTTAGTAAAAGTGAATTATGAGCCAGTAGACAAATGAAAAAAATAAGGAATGCAGAGATGATTGGAGGATGTTTTTTCAGCCCCATTTCACAGCTGATGTGTAATAATAATATTATATATTTTAAGCTTTTTAGTAATCATAGGTATGGGGTAGTGAACTCAATTTTACCGAATATTGCAAAAATTGTTGAAAGAAAGATCTTCCAGACTATACCGCCTTTAAGTGTTGATTTAACACTGCCAAATTTGCTGTGAAACCTTCAGATCGGAGTTGTGGCTACTTATTTTCTTCCACATTACGTGGGTTTCTCCCTCCACAGACAAATGCAGATGTGGGTAAACTTGTTCAGGGGTCTCTGGGGCCCCACAATGCAGTTTTCATGGCTACAGAAAACGTGTGCAGCTGTTTCCAGAACGTGCCATAAACCCTCGTGCTCAGCCTGAATGTGTTTGGAGACTGGAACTGAGCGGAGTCGTGTGTGGGGGTCATCCAGAAACACGCGCGGATCGATCCCTCCACCCCGACGCGCAGAACAACGTCCGTTTCCATCCTGACGCAGAGAAGATTCTCAGATTAACGGCGACGTGTTCGTGTTTGGACCCCCGCACCTTCAGAGATGTCAGCTTCACATTTCAGCGCAGGTGATGAGATCATTCACTCCACAGGTCGGCGCGTGAGCGTCATGATTTAGTGGGAAAACTCACCTGAAATTCCTCCGCTGCTTCCGATGCAGTGACGCACTCAACTCTCCGCGAGTTTCAGCCCAAATGTTGAGCCATAAAAATGAGAAAGAGGCTGTGAAAGCGCTGCGGGGCTGTGGAGGCACTCTGCCCGGCTCCGGGCAGATCAGCGCCCGCTGAGGGGACGACGCTCCGCCGCTGAGACGCTCCCCCCGCTGCGCTCCGCCGCCGGAGCTGCGCGTCGTGTTCTGCCTGAAACGCGGTTTGTCGGTTCACCTTGACTGTCCGGCTCCTCCCTCGATGCCTCCTTCATTCAGTTCCTCCTCTTCTCTGTCATCAGAGGGAGCAGAAGGAGCGTTTCCGGTGACACTTTCTGTCCCCCTGACTGTCTGTCTGCGGGATGATGAGAATACAAACCAACCCTTCACCAGAAGCTTTTCCAAAGACGCACGACGCGATCTGAGAGGTGGAATATCAGGGAGACATTTAACCATTCATGTTGCAGAAAATAACATCTGGTTGGCAGGGCGTTTTATTCTTGACATTTTATAAATGTTTGTTTTTTAGGATGGAGGTGGTCAGACAGCTCAGTCAGAGAGGAAAAAAGTCAAGGGTGAAGTTGGACTTTACAGGGGAGGAGAGAGAGTAAGAACCAGGGTAAAAGATAAGAGACATCTGGAAGAACAAATCTCAAAATACAATAGACTGGAAGATCCCAACAGATACAAAGGAGGGGGTGGTGCGCAAATCCATGTTAAACCCGGCAGACTAAGAATGGGACGCCATTTGTGTTGGAAAGCTGGCTGTTTGTTTAAACTTTGAAGTCAACACATCTGCAAGAACTGAAACATGAATGTTTAACAATATGAACACATAAAACATCAAAGTGATCATGGCTTTTTTTCACATTCTGTTTAACACAAATGTAACCAGCCAATCACGTGGCAGCAACTCAACACATGTTGTCATGTAAACATGGTGAAGACATTCTGCTGAAGTTCAAACTGACCATCAGAATGAAGAAGAAAGAGGATTTAAAGGTTGTTGGTCTGAGTTTTTACTGGGATTTCACAACTATCCAGAGGAATGTTTCCAACACATTATTGGATCTATGACGTCACGAAAATGAAGACAGTTCTGGAGGAAAAAAGGGGTCCAACCCGGTACAGGAGTTCCTCATGACGTGGACGGTGATTGTATAATCCTGTAAACAGCTTGGGTCAGATCTACATTCAGGAGCAGCTCTGAATGAGAAACATCAGGTTACCAACTGGTTATCAGATGACGGCTCATTACACCTGCACCTCCGGATTATAAAATATTTAGGTTCCTGTCAGAGGATGAGAAAACTCCACACGTAACTCTGTTCACATGTTAAAAAAAGAATGTTTTTTCTACGTGTGAGTCCTGGATGAGTCCAGATGTTGGAGATGAAGTCCACGTTGGTGAAACTCTCGCTGTTTCAGCCGTGGTTAAAGGTCACGTGACTCAGTCCACCTGCAGCTGATTTGACTTCCAAACGTCTTCAAACAGAATTCAAATCGTGTTGAAGGAGGTTCTGTGTGCAGAGAAATGTGCTGTTGCTGTTGATCCTTTCATTATCACGTTGATCATTATTGTTCATAATGACCTTTACATGTCAAACTTTATATGAAAGAAGTTTAAATAAACAAAATTTAACAACATAACCAACTTCAGAATGTTTATGATTCATTAAAACAGTAAAATTGGATGAAATAAACAATACAGAGTCCTTAATAAGCAAGAAATTTAAATCTAAGTATCTATGAGAGTGCCGTGGGGGAACATTTAGACATTTAAGGGAAATTTAGACTTTAAGGGAACATTCAAAGGAACATTTAA